>QLOK01000732.1:0-14876 GCA_003313805.1 Tricholoma flavovirens
TTTTATTTACTATTTTACAGACTGATCTATACAAATATGCAAAACATTGTAACAGTTTTGTAAGCTACTGTATGACCACTCACCTGATGGGAAATTAGGCCCAGGAATACCCATAAACCCACAGCTTCTGGGTATGGTTTTCTGTGGGTATGGCAATCCCATACCTGGACCTGTACCCAGGCATACCCATAACCCAATACTCATGGTGTTACCCATACCCCTGCTATTCCTTAATAGTAATAATTAAGTGTTCAGCCTGAGATTAGGTTTCAGACTTTCAGTGCATCAAGTTCTGTGAGAATATTATCTGGAATGGTGCAGTGTCCATGGTATTTCTTAGCTGCCCAAGCTGCCTGCTTGCCATTTAAGCCTTTTCTGTAAGCATCCATAAAGCAGAGTGAATGGGTTGCAAATCTAACACAGTCAGTTCAGTAACTTCCCACAATTCAATGTGCCATTGATCAATCACTTACCAATGCATTGAGATCACTGACACTTCTTCCAAAGATTTGACCACATTTTGCCATAAATCCTCTTCATTAGATGATGGTGGCAACAGCCTATAGGAACACTTTGAGTATCCCCAACACTGCTCAATAAAACTCACCTCACAGTGGAATTTTGAGACAAAGTGAATGGGAAACAAATATTGGTGAATAGGGGTTCAGTCTTGAGTGTCTGCAAAAGCTGAGTGGCAATCCAATGTTTGTGAACTCCCATATCAATGACAAGTTGAGTAACCCAACCAATGGCCCCTCAAGAGGACATCAGCATAGATGGATCATGGGACAATAAATTACCAATATTGTCTGGTCTGGGTTCAAGATGCATTGGGCTCACAAATGAGGGCCTGTCATCTTGACATGCTTTGCTGCAAGTGATATTACTTGCTAAATGAATAATTTATAAACATTTTCTTCTGGGTATCTTGGGGCCCCAAGTACCATAGTTGTTGCTGAAGAGCACAGTGCAGGTGTCCATTAAATTGTCCTGTATCTCTGCACCATTCCAAGTAGCATATGTAAAAGAATGCCTGCTGGTGGGCAAGGTGGGGAGGGAACAAAAGCAAAATGTTGTTTGTCACTAGCTTTTGTTTATATTTTGTTGTGTTTACCTGTGGCTGAACACACATGACTTGACTCCACATCTTCAGTTGGCATGATAGTATGTGTTGTAAAAGGTTACTTTACAGCCCATCACACCATTTGAACAAAATCACACCATTTTCTGCGAAAAAAGACATATCTGAGTGACCATCAGGCAAATCTAGAGTTGAAGGCATGATAAACTGTGCTGTGCAGGAATATTTTACAGCCCATCACACCATCTGAAATTTATTGTATCATTTCCTGTGAAGAAAGAGCTACAACCACAAACTCCAAATGCAGTGGCCAAGGTCCCAGCTCCATATGTGCATATGTTCCATCCCTATGCACATACCTTCTATAATCAGTACCCAAATTATGGGTTACAGCACTATGTGCTGCCACTTGCACACCCTCAGTCACATGTCATGTGACACTACCTGCCACCCTCAATCATTTTGCAGAACCATCACTATGCTGACAAGAACACCTGTCCTGCACTGCCTGCAACCCAGGTGATGAAGCAGCATCCAAAACCTCAAACCACAACCTGGGGGTAATGACCTTTACCTCCATTATAGTCCTCTAAGCTGATGTTGATACAAACAGTATTCAGTTTCCAGGTGAATGTTATCAGCTGCAAGGCAAGATGTGAGTTTTCTGTGGAAACAGGTGGGTCCTGGGAAGACTTCTGATGATGTGTGGTCAGATATCTGGAAATTGCAGCTGGAGTTGTGAAACTAGGATATAAAGTTTCATGTGACACAGGTAAACCAACACTTTTGGAGACCATAGGTGACTACCAACAGGCCATGGACCGTATTATTCAATGAGCACATGCAGCAAGAACCTGAGCAGTGAGTATGGATGTGAAGAACATGGTAAGTGTATGTCATATGAACATACTAATATGAGTTTACTTGCATCCTTATTTGAAGACAAAACTCCTGCTGCAAAATCGAGGAAATGAAGCTGTCAAGATGATATCTCACCTACACCTGATGGTGAGGATGACTCCACACAACTCAAAGCATACAACCAGCTGGAGCATGCAATTTGATGTGAAGCACACCATGGACACTGTTTCATTGACTGTGTAAATGGCTTGGATAACCATCAGTACCTTGATCATGCCAGATGACCCTTTGGGCTAAAAGAATTGTGAGTCTATATTCTTCAAATCAAGAAGTTAGCTGAGATAGCCACACAAGAGGTCACTTGGTCAGGCAACAATTTACAACCCACTGCATTGCCTCAATTTTGACTGTCGCCCAGCCAAGAAACCTTGCCATTGAGGTTCAACTTTGTTGAATCCTGAGGTCCATGTAACCATCCAGAATATCAGTCTGGAGGCCACAGCAGTTCACAGCCTCTCTGCCTTCTCTTGTCACTCCCATATCTACCACTTTGCCATCAACTTTGGTTTTTTATCCTGCTACCTCAAAGAATGAGTCATTGGGAAGTGCTGAATCAGTCTCATGTGGATTCTCCAACCCCAACTTCTCCCTTTTGCACAGCACTGGTTCTCCATCCTTGAGTGCTCATTACCCGTCTGACAGCATCCAGTCTCTTCCCTCCTGTCAGTGATGTGATCAAGATGATTGAGTTTGAAAAACCTGGAATGGAATTCGACTGCATTTTGTATGCAATGCTGGAAGCCAGGATGGTTACATTGGAACAGATCCTGCTGGTGCCAGAGGATGTATTTTCTGTGATTGGGGTCATGGGCCAAGTGCAGGCTAGGATTCTTCGTAACTATGCCAAATGTGTGGTCTTACCTATGTTAGGACTAGCAGGGAAGTATGAGGAGCCAGAGATTGGCTTGGATGAGCCCAAGATCAACAAGCCTAAGATCAATGTGCTTTCAGACACTGGTTATACTGACATTTGCAAAGAATTCTTGGAATTGGGGGATAGTGATGAGGATGAGGAGGCCAAGGCTGAGGTGGAGAACATAGAAAATGATGAACTTGAAGATGATAATGAGGAGACCAGTGACATTGGTTGGTGACTTGGGTCTCAAGTGTGAGAATGGTGGTAAGCTCAGTTCTAGAAGGTTTCAACATACCTCTATGAGTTGTATATATCTGACAATTCTGATGTGTATCTAGCTATTAGGTATTATACTTCCATCCATAGTAATATGACATGCCATTGCAAGAATCTATAGAGATAAGAAAAGTAAAGTGCCTTGACTGATTATGCAATGTGTTTGCTGTGTTGGTACCAGCCATGAACCTTGTCTGGAGTAACAACACCATAAACAGCTTCCCAGATCACTGCATACAGATCACAGTCATAGCCCTCTGTCTGTCCAAGTACATAATCCTGGTTTGCCTGAAGCCATGCCTTGATTGCTGAAAAAGCTTCTTCAATTGGATTGAAATCAGGAGAGTATGATGGGAGATACAGAAGATGCATTCCCCTGGAAAGAAGAGTATATCAGAAATAATATGTCACTGGTATGACAGTGACATACTGTGATGAGAGCGGTTTATTTAAAAACCTTATTGAACCAATCACATGACCAATACATCATATGATGTCACGAGACTGCGCAGTAACGACATCATTAGCAGAAGTAGTAATGCATGGCTAAGGTATGACATCATTATTAGGCAACATGACATCATAAGTAGCATGTAGGTAGTGAGGCGACTGTGCCGCAGTGACATGAGGTATCCACATGTAATAAGGTATATAATGAGTGAATACAACACCGAAGAACTCTAGTCGAGTTCTCTCGGGTAATCCACTAAATCCTAGTGCGACAACCTAAGACTATAAGACATAACCCTACTGCTATACTGTTAATTCTTTTGTGGGACCTTGCTAGATCCTTTAGGGTTTGGTGTGTCCTGACAGAAGAACCCGACTACCTTTTTGCAACCTCCCACATTCGATTGCCTATGGACTCCGGAACGGATACGCATCACCGCCACCCCTTTCCCTTCTCCTATGACAATCACCCCTTCCCCCGACAAGAACAGGCCCTCACGCAGACTAGCCATCTGCCTTCGTATGCTTCACTCACTTTTCACACGCTTACCTTTTCTTTCCCCTCTCAGACCTTATAAGTGTACTGCCGCTATAGCTAGCAAGGATTCACTTGCACACTAAGTAACGTTGAGCCCGACTCAGTGGAGAATACCTAAAAGGAGTGCTGGGAAAATCTTCGGAGAAACCCACTTTGCCGCCGCAGACCACGTGAAGAGTAGGGTCTGGACGGTCTAGTTCGCAATAGCAGTACGCTTTGACCTTCCTGCGCTGCTGAGTAGGTCTGCTCGTTGGCTAACGAGAAGTGAACTACACTGCTCCCAGCATAACAGGTTATTTCACGCCTAAGGTCCTATCCAGGGTTGCGTGCCCGGACCAAGGCACTATTGGATTTCCACAATGTTCCGACCACGCCATCCATCACCGGCTATCTCCGACATCATGATCTACCACACCACACCCACTACTCCCTTATCACCGATCTCATCCTTACCCCACCTATTCAACATGGCGGAGATATCAGGACCGAGTCACCCCCGCCCGATGACATCAGAAGAGCAGATCAGCCAGCTCAAAGAGGAACGAGATGTGATTATTGCGCAGTTCATGAGCATGAAAGAGGATTACGATAAGATGAAGGCGAAGGCTGAAAGAGGAGAAAAGCGCCGGTCACCAAAGATCGCGGCACTGCTCCCTTTCACAGGCAAAATTGAGGACATCGACGCATTCCGCACCGCATGCTACATGTACATGCGCAGCAGAGGCGACGAGTTTCAGAATGAAGAAGAGAAGATCATTTGGATCTTATCATTTTTGCAAGGAGGCACAGCCCTCAAATGGAGAGAGGTTGCCGTTTGAGAAATTATGGATGGAACAATGCCATTTGAGACGGCAAATGAATTGTTGGATACAATCGAAGAAATGTTCGGAGATCCAAATAAGGAAGATTCCCACATCTTTAAAATCACGACTATGGTACAGGGTGATAAGACGGCGGATGAACACGTGCAAGACTTTAAGATAGCTGCACATGAGTCAGGATATACGGGGAAACCCCTCATATATGAGTTCAAATGATCGCTCAACAAAGGGCTACGAGAGCGATTAAACAATTTGGAAAGGAGGCCCTTGATGATAATGGGCTGGTACAATGAGGCGATGAGGCTAGATCGCCAATGGAGACAAGCGAAGTTGGAAGAACAGATGTTCTCTAACTATCAAACAGGGCAAACAAAGGCCCAAACCACCACAAAGCCACAGGCAACTGTGCAACATGATAAACTGGCATGGAAGCCGTTTTGGCAAAACCAACCCAAAACTCAACAACCAGCCACAACGGGTAAGAAAGACCCCAACGCGATGGATATCAATCGAGGCACACAACCACTGCCAAAGTGCTACAAGTGCGGACGACCCGGCCACATGGCTAGGGACTGCAGATCCAGGCTTGATATCCGAAACATGACTTATGATGAAATGGCGAGCTACTTCAGAGAAGAGGCTACAAAGAAGGATTTTCCCGAAGAGTCCAAGTGAAACCTCCCCCACTTGGTACTCCGAATCGATTTGACGGACTGACAGTTGACAATACAGACTCTGATAGTGATGATGATATATTAGTAGATTCTAATGTACACAACGGCAAGGGGTCCCAGACATCTGGGCTTGGCGCTCTGGAAGCGTGCTTAATTCCTTGTAATACACAGAGTAGAGTCAGCCAGAAACCTAAAGAGGGAGTAGAACAACGATGAATCATAAGATCAGCACGAGTAGAACATGAGGTGATGATGAATATTTCGATCACCACGTTGGACACACACAACACAATAAACCAGAAAGCCCTACTTGATTGTGGAGCAACTGATTTACTCATCGATCGAAAGTTTGTACGCACGAATGGAATGAGGACAAAGAAACTTCCATACCCGATCAAGGTGTACAACGTGGACGGGACGGAGAACAAAGGAGGAGCCATAGAGGAGGAAGTCACATTAATGATGTCACATAAAGGACATAAGGAGAGGGCGATGTTCGAAATTTGTGATACAGGAAAGGCCACAATCATTATAGGCCATTCATGGTTAAAAAAGCACAACCCGGACATCGATTGGACCATGGGTGACGTAAGACTGACACGATGCCCATCGGAATGCAATGTGTCCATATGCGCAGCCAAGAAGGAACGCAAACAGAGAAAGACCGCTCAGAGGTGGATGTATAGAGTAACAATGGAAGAGGTTGACGATGAAGAAGAAGATGCACACAGAAGAGGAGGAGTGACAGAAGAAGGTGTGCTAATGGAAGAGAATGACATGATGGAGGAACATATCATCAGAAAAACAGAACAACCAGCCTCATGGGGAAACCAAAATCTTAACCCCCAAGCGAAGCAGGGTGAAGAAAAGACTGTGGAAGAGATGGTACCAAAACAGTTCCATAAATACCTAAAAGTGTTCTCAAAGAAGGCTTCGGAACGGATGCCAGCCAGAAAACCGTGGGACCATGTGATCGATTTGAAACCGGACTTCATACCGAAAAAGGCAAAGATCATTCCTTTATCTCCAACGGAACAAAAAGAGGTAGAAGAATTCATAAACAGCCAAAAAGAAAAAGGGTATATCAGGGACAGCAAATCACCACAGACGTCCTCAGTATTTTTCGTACCAAAGAAAGATATGAAGAAGCGGATGGTTCAGGACTACCGATATCTGAACATGGGCACGATCAGAAATAATTATCCTTTACCACTGATCAATGAACTGGTAGACAAAGTGGGGAAAGCAAAATATTTCACAAAGCTTGACCTACGATGGGGATACAACAACGTGCGAATAAAAGAAGGAGACGAGTGGAAAGCAGTGTTCACGACGCATCAGGGAGCATTCGAGCTGTTAGTAATGTACTTCGGATTGATGAATAGTCCGGCAACATTCCAGATGATGATGAACTCAATCATGAGAGACCTGATTGATCGAGGAGTAGTCATAGTCTATATCGACGACATTCTGATATTCACACAAACAGAGGAAGAACATGATGAAGTGATCGAGGAAGTGTTGAAGAGACTGGAGGAGAATGACTTATTCTTGAAAGCGGAGAAAAGTCTATGGAAGCAATCGGAAATAGAGTTCCTCAGAGTCTACATAGGAACTAACAGAGTAAGGATGGACGAAATGAAAACCAAGGCAATCACCGATTGGCCTACACCACAAAAAGTAAAAGATGTTCGAAGCTTCTTGGGGTTGGCAAACTTCTATCAACGGTTCATTGATGGATTTTCAAAAATCGTAACCCCATTAAATCAACTGCTACGGAAGGATCAAGAGTGGAAGTGGACAAGTGCACAGCAGGAGGCATTTGATAAACTCAAGGCAGCATTCACATCGGAACAAGTCCTCGTGTCACCAAACCCAGACCAGCCAATGAGAGTAGAAACAGATGCATCCGATTTTGTGACGGGAGCAGTATTATCTATGAAGTGCAAGGATGACAAATGGAGACTATGCGCCTTCTACTCGAAATCACTGAGTGACGTAGAACGGAACTACGATGTGCACGATAAAGAAATGCTGAGCATAATTCGCGCATTAGAAGCATGGAGACATTATTTAGAAGGAGCGAAGGAAAAGATCGAGATCTGGACAGATCATCAAAATCTAAAGTACTTCATGGGAGCAAAGAAGCTGAACAGACGACAGGTACGCTGGGCGCTGTACCTCACAAGGTTCGACTTCAAAATGAGCCATAAGCCAGGAGCCACAATGGGAAAAGCCGATGCTCTATCCAGGAGATCAGATCATAAAGAGGGAGTGGAGAAAGATAACGAAGAAGTAATATTATTGAAGCCAGAGTATTTTAGCATACAGGCAATGCAATAGGGTCATCTAATTATCAAGGGAGAAGAAGAAGAGATTCTAAAGCGAATCCACAAGGCGAAGGAGTTAGACAAATCAGTCGTGAAGGCAGTAGAGGAAATGAAAAGGGCGCCGGTCAAATGCCTCAGATCAGAAGAATGGAGTGAAGAGCAGAACCTCATATTATTCAGGGGAAAGGTTTATGTACCGAAGGACGTGCAGCTAAGACGCAAACTGGTTCGCTTACATCATGACACACCTATTGTGGGACATCTGGGACGATGGAAGATGCTGGAGCTTGTATCACGAAATTATTGGTGGCCAGGGATTACCAAATTCGTATTTGATTATGTAGATGGATGTGACAAATGCCAATGGTACAAAAACTATCCACAACAACCTGTGGGAAAGTTAATGTCACCAGAGACACCGACGGAGCCGTGGAAAAACATCTCAGCGGACTTCATAGTAGGATTGCCAGAATCACAGGGCTATAACGCGTTATTAGTAGTAGTAGACAGGGCGAAGAAGCAGATGCATGCTATCCCTACGACGTCTGAGACGAGCACATTAGGGTTAGCCAAACTATACCGAGACAATGCGTGGAGATATCATGGATTGCCAGACTCGATCATTTCGTATTGCGGACCGCAATTCGCAGCGGAGCTGATGAGGGATCTGAACCGGCTATTAGGAATCCAGACCAAACTATCAACAGCATATCATCCACAAACAGATGGACAAACTGAGCGTATGAATCAAGAGATAGAACAGTATCTCTGCTTGTTTGTAACACAAAGACAGGATGATTGGTCAGAATGGATCGCGATCACCGAGTTCTCGTACAATAACAAGGTCCACGCGGCAACAAAGGTGTCACCCTTTTATGCGAATTACGGGTATAACCCCCGGATGGGAGTGGAACCGAATCGACAGACCAAGGTCGAAGCAGTAGATGACTTCACCACAAGGATGAAGCATATACAAGAGGAAGCAATGGCAGCCCTTAATAAGGCCAAAGACGAGATGAAACACTATGCCGATTATCATTGCGGTGACCCACCGAAGTACGAAGTAGGCCAGAAGGTGTGGTTTGAAACCGATGACCTTAACATCAAGCACCCTTCTAAGAAACTGGCAGAAAAGCATATCGGGCCGTACACCATAGTGGAGATTAAATCATCCAATGCCGTTCAACTAAAGCTCCCACGAAACATCCGCATCCACCCAGTAGTCAATGTATCCCACATCCGATCATATCAGGAACCCAGAATACCAAGACAGGCAGCACTGGAACCACCGGCAGTAGAAGTAGAGGGAGAATTCGAGTATGAAGTGGAAAAGATCCTTGATTCACGCATGTATCAAGGAAAATTGCAGTATCTTGTGAAGTGGACAGGCTATACCGAAGAACACAACACGTGGGAACCAGTTGACAACCTCGAACATGTGCAGGATTCGATAAACGAGTTCCACCGATCACACCCATCAGCACCTCGAAGAATTCGATCAATGGAAGGACTTGTGTTTCGACCAATCGAAAACTACACTGATACCGAAGAAGAAATAGATTCACGATTGAATTGGTCATGATCTTTATGAGGACGTAAAGACGTAAAGAGGGAGTAATGTGATGAGAGCGGTTTATTTAAAAACCTTATTGAACCAATCACATGACCAATACATGACATGATGTCACGAGACTGCGCAGTAACGACGTCATTAGCAGAAGTAGTAACGCATGGCTAAGGTATGACATCATTATTAGGCAACATGACATCATAAGTAGCATGTAGGTAGTGAGGCAACTGTGCCGCAGTGACATGAGGTATCCACATGTAATAAAGTATATAATGAGTGAATACAACACCGAAGAACTCTAGTCGAGTTCTCTCGGGTAATCCACTAAATCCTAGTGCGACAACCTAAGACTATAAGACATAACCCTACTGCTATACCGTTAATTCTTTTGTGGGACCTTGCTAGATCCTTTAGGGTTTGGTGTGTCCTGACACATACCTTTCTTCAACATCTCACAGCTGCCCAGAACTTTATGGATGCTTGCATTATCCATCACAAGAACTGAGTTAGGTAAAGGCCATGACTGCATCTGGTCCAGTACACCCTCAATGAAATCAGCAAACTCCTCCCCAGTGAAAGAATGATCCAACACCTTTGAAGTTATCAAGTTTTGTGAAGTGCAGGAAAAGTGCGCTTGAGCTAGTATGGGAATGTGGATTTCTCACATGAAAACTTAAATTGCCTGGCAGTTCTGCAAGTACAGGTGAAGTTGTGGTGAGATGACCTTCTTGATTGCACCCAGATATCACTAGATTGCTACCTTACACAGGAGTATGGCTGATACATAGTACAGTACCATTGATATTGACAGGTTGCAAACTTTTGTGTGACACTTTTGGTGGGGTCACAGAAATGTCATCTTTGTGACATATTTTCATTGAGCATATACATCAGGAAAATCCAAGGTTCACTTATCCTCCCTAATCATTGCTTAATCACTCATTATTTTACTTACTGCGGAAATAAGGAGATCTAAGGAAATATTTTTTTAAGGAAATCTCCTTAGAATAAGTAGGGTCCTCTGCTGAAACCAGCTTAATTTCTCCTTATTCATGGTGATTTCATGGCTTAGCTGCTTAGTCTTGGTGCTTAGGGTTGCCAGGCTAGCCACATCATAATATAAAAAACATATATTATGCTATAGAAATACAACATCTATGTAAGTGCTGTTTCTACTACTCATCTCAATTTCCTGCTCATCATTCCTAGTGCTACCCCACCATTCCAAATCCTGCTCTCCCATTATCCCCCATCGCTAATGCTACCCTCCTTTGTCACCACTCCCCTGGGCATCCAACTCTGAGTCAGTGCCATCCCCTCATTGTGCCGCCATCATGTGGTCTGCCACCATTGTGTAGCGCTGGTGCCAGCATCATGTCATTCTTAGTCGTTTGTCCTCACCCATCCACCCTGCAAGCAGGTGCTCACAGTGGAGGGGGTCTTGGTCTTGTGATCTCCATTGTCATTGGCCATGAGCAGGCATCCCTCAGCAGGTTTGTGTTGTGATGTGTGGTGTTTCTTGTGTTGAGGTGGTAGGGAGTCAACTATGATGCAGCAGGTTTATGGGAGTGTGTTGGTACATACCTTGTGGGCATCCCCCTCCACAGATCTCCCAGTGTCCCTCTCACCCTCCTAGTCCCAGTTCATGGCCTCACATCCTGTTTTGACAGAGAGGAGGGGTTTAGGTGGCCGTCCTCAGGTGTGGGTAGTCTCACAGTACCTGTAATTTAGACACTAAATAAACTGGGAATACAATTAGTGAATTGATAAGAACAATAAATGAAGAATGAAAACTTACCTAGTATTAGGAAACATGCACAGTTATCTATCATTATTTTACTTATTTGTTCACAATAGTATTACACTAAAAAACAATAAAATTATCAATGAACATGACCATGAGAGGAATAATTCTCACGTGTCCTATATTTAGAATATGTACACAACTGTATGCTCGCATTGTAAAACAGTATTCAAATATTGTACAACAGTTGTAACTTAGGGTATAAACCAATAAATACTAAGAGACACATCAGTTGTGTTCTCTTAGGATTCCCACCCTCACCTTGTGTGCAGAAACACCTTCGTCAACCAACCATTCTATAAATATCACATCACATCAAACTTTGATCCCCATTCTATATTTGTCATGTCTTCTTGTAGAGCCCACACGAAGATCCTAGTGTGGATTTGGTGTTGCCCTGACAGAAGAACACAACTCTTATTCCATGCGCCCTCACTTTTGTTTCACTCCACCACATCTGATTACCAATCCCCAATCATCTTGTCACAAGATGAGAGTAACTTGTGTTTCCGTAATCTACTTTTGCTTTGTAATCTGTGCATCAGCACTGCCTTATATTGTGGTTGTCAGTGCTTGAAAGGCAGTACTCATCTGTAGGACAGCTGCAACCAGACAACTGTTTGGCTCTGGTTTAGTGTACTATTTTTAATACTAGTTACAGCCTTTTGCATTAGTGTAGTAATGGCCAAATTGGATTGCTGAAGAACAGGTCCCGAGTCAGCTGAAGAACCTTATTAGGTTTTATTTTTAACAATGACATCATGACCGATCATGTAATTTCCGATCCTGCTAATCACGATCTCACTCTGGAAGAGAAAGTTGATGTGCTCACTATGCAACTTTCTCAACTAGTAAATTATGTCACACTCCAAAACCCTGTCCAGCTGGCACCTACTGTGGAGGAAGAGGTAGATGAATTTTTATCTCATCATGAAGAAGACTTGTTGCAGAATACTGGAGATGGCAAAATTCACTTACCTAAATTTGCACTGCCACAATTATTTGATGGAACAATGAAGGCTACTAAATCCTTTATTAGTTCTATTATATTGTATATTAAAGGTCGCAAACCTGAATTCCATACAACTGAATCCAAAATAATGTTCGTGCTATCCTACAGAATGGGCTTTCAAGCTTGATTGGCAGTATTGCCAAGAACAAGCCGAGTTGAAGTTGCTACACCTGCATACTATGCATGCAGGTTCTAAATTTGGAAAGTCATCAGGAGGAAGTTCCGAAAAAGGAAAGGTGTTGATCGTACCTGAGATGAAGGCACAACCATTGGCCATGGCAGTGACACTTCCTAATCAGTCAAATATTAGTCAGCATGCATCAGATGCTATGGACATAGATCATGCAGGGAGACGTCCCCTGATCAAATGTTTCAATTGTGGAAAATTGGGTCATATAGCTAGGGTTTGCAGAGAGAAGAGGCAAATTTGAGAGGCAACAACAGAAGAGCAGAATTTTCCCAAGCAGTCCCAGTGAAGGTTTCCCCATTGGAGACTCATAATCAATATGATGTATTAACAGTGGAGGAAACCAATGAATCACATCCTCGCCCAACTGATTCTATGCTAGTAACCTATTACACCCTCAATTTCATTTCTAAATTACGTAACCGAACCAAGAGTAAAGGCGAAGTGCATCATCAATCCAAAAATAACCACTTTCAGAAAACTCCGAAAACCTTTATCTGCTCAGCACACATTGAATGCAAAGTAATGTTGACAGTGGGGTTGAAGACAGTTGACACACATGCAATGGTAGATGTTGAGGCACTATTAGACAGTGATGCTACTGGTTTATTTATCAATCATGCATTGATTCAGAACAATGGAATTTGCATGCATAAACTTGAGCATCCTGTAATTGTGTATAACATCGATGGAACAGTGAACAAGGGAGGAAGTAATACTGAAGAGGTAACATGATTATGTCCTACCAGGGTCACAAAGAGAGAGCCATATTTGAGGTGTGCGACCTTGGAAAGACTAATCTAATAATAGGGTACAATTGGTTGCATAAACATAACCCTAGTGTTGATTGGAAAACTGGGGAAGTGAAAATGAACCATTGCCCTAGGGAGTGTAATGTGTTTGGTAAAAAGTTGAAGAAGGAAAAGAAGGTGAGAAGAGAGAAGAGTAGCACAGGGAAGTAGTCAGTCATGGTAGAGGAGGTTCCTGATGAAGAAATGCCAAATGGGGAGAAACTGATCATGATTGAGAAAAATGATCCCACTGATCTATTTCGGTGTATTCATGGAGGGCAATCATGGAATCCAAATCCTCTGAAGATTGATAAAACCATGGAAGAGTTGGTACCTGAGAAGTATCATAATTACTTATCGGTGTTCCAAAAGAAAGAATCAGAAAGAATGCCAAAAATGAAACCATGGGATCATGGAATCAAGATGAAGCCTGGATTTGTGCTGAAGACATCAAAAGTCCATCCCTTATCTCTGCAGGAGCATAAAGAGGTTGATGATTTCATTAATGAGCAATTGAGGAAAGGCTATATACATCCATCAAAATCCCCATAAACTTCACCCATATTCTTTATTCCAAAAAAAGATTTGAAAAAGTGCATGTGTACCGACTACTGCTATCTAAACAAGTGGACAGTCAAAAATTTGTATCCCTTACCATTAATCTCAGAGATTATTGACAAGGTTGGAAAGGTGAAGAGAGTTACAAAATTGGATTTATGATGGGGTTACAATAATGTGTGCATCAAAGAAGGAGATGAATGGAAAGCCAGCAGCATTATCTAAGGCATGCGATGATATGAAACACTATGCTGATCGCTCGCACACAGATACTCCCAAGTACCAAATTGGAGATAAAGTGTGGCTTACTACCAAGGATTTACATATGACATGCCCATCTAGGACATTGATGGAGAAACATATTGGTCCCTATCCTATTTCTAAAATTATCTCGCCTAATGTGGTAGAGCTAAAATTGCCATCATCATTCAAAATTGATGTGCCAATTAATGTCTCTCGCATACAACCCTACAAACCACCTATTATACTGGGACAACAAATTACTCCACAACCACCTATTGAAGTTGAAGGTGAACCTGAATTTACTGTCGAAGAAATTCTTGATTCATGGCTGCATCGTAACAAACTTGAATTCTTGGTAAAATGGGAAGGCTATATAGATGAAAATAACTCCTGGGAACTCGAGGATAATTGTAGAAATGCACAAGATGCTATACATGATTTTTACAATAAATAGCCTAATGCACCACAAAGAATAGCACAAGTGGAGTACGAAATTTTGAAATTCCGACCATATCACAATTTCACGGCACCCAATTATCACACAATCTCTTGCCTGGAAGTCAAAGAATAAAAAGGGGGTAATGTTAGGAAACATGCACAGTTACCTATCATAATTTTACTTATTTTTTCGCAATAGTATTACATTAAAAAACATTAAAATTATCAATGAACGCGACCATGAGACGAATAATTCTCATGTGTCCTATATTTAGAATATGTACACAACTGTACACTTGCGTCGTAAAACAGTATTCAAATATTGT
>QLOK01000735.1:2614-18914 GCA_003313805.1 Tricholoma flavovirens
AAGAGCAAGGAAAAGGAGGGAGAGACTATGGACATACCTCCTCAGTGTCAGGGAATGATATAGAGACAACTGAGGAGGGAGGACGAGAGTATCGACTGGTAATGTAGGGAGGCACGTGATAGGTAAGGAAAGTGCCGAGTGGTGCATGGATGCACTCAGAGTATGATAATGCTAACAAGATGTTGCAGCAGTTGACAATGAAGCATGGTCCATAGCATAAGCAGCAGGGTATGGAAGGAGCTGTCACAGTAAGTGATGAGAAAACAACACATTGAAGGGAGATAAGATCTCATACAGAGATTGTTATTCCCAAAATGGTTATTGCACACCTTTCTGTGGCACATACCAGGTCGATGTTCAGCATTGATATAGTTGTCCATCTCTTTATCAAGTTTCCCATGGTCACTTGCCAAAACCTCGACAGTAACAGGACTTCAACTTGTTGTGCCTGTGCAATTCCACTTTTTCAAAGCAGGCTGAAGCTGACCATCTGCAGCACATTTCCCTGCTCATTCTGCAGTTTTCTCATATGGAACCATCCACAGGAACCAATAGTGAAGGGGTCCAAGTTTCAGATAATCTGTTCTAAAGGTGCCACCCCATTCCTTGATAACATGTGCCTTGTCTAGGACCATGTTGATAACATTATCCATGACCCACTTCTTCCCCCATAGACCCTCAAATCTGTCATCATTGAGAAGAAGCTTGGGGCTGACAGATACCAGCTGGTAAGTGCCCTTTCCTATTTCCTGCAGGTACTATGAGTTTGATAGCCTTGCAGCATTGTAGGCCACATACCTTGAACAGCTTGTTTGTAGCATTGGCAGCAGTCATTGACACATGGAGATCATTCCTTTCTAGTGTCTTGACAAATTGCTTCCCAAGCAACTTCAATGGCATCACAAGGAAGACAATCCCAATTATGCCATACTTCACATACAGGAGCACCATCCAGTAACACAGTGACTTGCCAGAGCCTGTTGCTGCAATTGTCATCACATCTACACCCTCCAGGACCTTACGGACCACCTCAATCTGCCATATACATGGTCTTACACCCATTCCCTCCTCCACCTCTATCTGGACCTGTATGTTGTTTTCTGGCATTGTAT
This sequence comes from Tricholoma flavovirens, assembly GCA_003313805.1. Classification (NCBI taxonomy): domain Eukaryota; kingdom Fungi; phylum Basidiomycota; class Agaricomycetes; order Agaricales; family Tricholomataceae; genus Tricholoma; species Tricholoma flavovirens. The sequence goes on from QLOK01000735.1 coordinate 3,727, forward strand.
GTTTTGCAACAAGATAGGCATTTTTGATTAGAGTAGTAATAATAATTCTGGTTTGCGGTATGATGTTCCATCCCAAGGAACCACCACTGCAAGTTTTTGCAGTCGTCGGAGGAAATAGTGAAAAAATAAGGTTTGGATGAAACATGTGGTCATTGGATTAAACATGTACTCATATAAAACATTGCATTTCTCATTTCCTCTCGACGGCTGGGTTGGAGTCTGTCGAAGGATATGAGAGTATTTGCCTTATGAGCCGAAAATAGCCCGAAAATGGCTACTGTGAACAACCCTAATGTTACATGCAATTTTCTTACAAATTTGGGGATTGTTGATGCATGCCCAGTGGGAGGACTCCTCCAAACATCTTAGCTTTGGGAAAAACGGGTACAGGGAAATATGATAGCGGGCAAAAAAGGTGCTAGGGTTTCAAACAGTGCAATAGGATGTGCAGAGAGTAGCCATAGACGGACAGACCTACAGACTCTAGGATACATCGGGATTGCCAAGCGAAGGCAAGTATGGCAGGTGCCCAACTTGAAGCGGTGAAGAACTCGAAAGACCTTATTCATCGTTTGAATTAGTCCCTCGTCTATTGCGTCGCCGCGGAACCAGATTCAGGGATATCTTAAAGGAGAACTGGTATGTGGGATGCCGGTGAAAAATGCCAGGTCGTGTTGTCGCGATTACGGGTCTAGCAAATGAGGTGTCCCAGGAGAAGTAGTGGATAGAGAACTTCGAGAAGCATAAAATGAAACTTGTAGGTCATGCGTGCGTAATTGAAACGACGGGGGGGAGATTATCGAAGACATCGGGGAAGCCAATATTTGAGGAAGAGTACGGAGAATCAGAGAAGACTGGTTGATGAATGAGAGGGATTGGCTGATGGAAACACCATTAAGCCTAAGAATATTGTGGGCTTGGAAATGAGGACGATGGGAGTGGCGACGAGGAGGGGGATATACGAGGAAGGACCAGGAACGTTTGCAATTGGGGTTTGGTTGTACCGTCATGATCTCGGCTGTTGCCTGAGGTCCGAGTCATAGTAAACACTCAATCTGTAATACACTACCATCACTGGCATCAGCGATGGCGACGGAGTCGAAAATTATCCCAGATACTATGTACCCCGTCGGCGCACGCGTACTATGCTATCACGGAGCTCATATTTACGAGGCTAAGGTCCTCCAAAACCAATGGTTCCCCGAACCTGCGCCTCTCACAAACATCCCTGGGGCTCACTATTTCGTGCATTACAAAGGGTGGAAACAAACGTGAGCCTCAAAGTTCTTTACTCTTCTCCTGTTTTCTTATTCTTTGTGAAGATGGGACGAGTGGGTTCCGGAGTCGCGAGTGATGGAGTACAATGAAACAAATTTGATAAAGCAGAAGACACTGCGAAGGGAGAATGCGTCAACCGCCAGTGCGGCATCTAAAGCTCAAAAGGGAGGGGCTAAAGATGTGGGTGGGGGCAGCACTAGGGGTTCAAGGAAGGATGGACCGAGGGGGACGAAACGCGGCAGAGAAGAGGTAGGAGCGAGAACGTCTCTTTGTGTACCGCTGATTCATGTCTTTCTTCACCTTCAAGGATGACAGCTCTAAAAAGCCTGAACTCAAACTTGACCTTCCCGAGATACTTAAGCAGGTCTTAGTCAACGACTGGGAAAGTGTGACGAAGGACAAGAAGGTGTGCTCCCCTCACTCATATCCATCGTAATTTTATTTATGTCTTAGCTGGTAACCCTACCTCGGAAGCCCCATATAATCGAGCTGCTTGATGATTTCGCAGCCTATGTAATAGAAAAGGAACCACCGTGGTACGTCTTCACCTCTTCCTATCTCCTTTCACCCCTAACCTCTCACTGAATTTCATTAAATCAAAGTCTAAAGGATCCCAAGATAATTGTGCCCACGATCGTCTCAGGACTAATTGTCTACTTTGACCGCTCGCTTGGCGCGAATCTTCTGTACAGGTTCGAGCGCCCTCAGTTTGCGGAGGTGAAGAAGCAAATCAAGACAGGCCAGAATGTAATCATTGGGCAGGAGAAGGAAGTCAGTGTCATATACGGCGCGGAACACTTATTGCGCATGTTAGGTGTGTTTGAGATGTCTGTCAATGATGGGTTGTGTGGTGCTAATGATACATGATAGTCAGTCTGCCAGCCATGATTGCGCAATCGAATTTGGACCCGGAGAGTGTGGCACTTGTAAAGGATTACGTGAATGAATTATTCCGGTACGCTGCTTTCCTTTTCTCCCTCGTTATGAACCAAATAAACGACGTGATATGACAGGTGGATGGCGAGAGAGAAGAACCGCATCTTCCAGGCGGAGTATGACCACGTCAGTTCAATATACATAAGTCTCGCCGCCTCGTGAACTGTATTCTCATAATTTGTGTCTTTCTTTCTTTCTTTTCTTTTCTTTGTTGGTTCCTTCTCGCCTTTCTCGGCTTCTATTTCTGATGCCTATTGGTATGTTTATCACCTGCCATACTTATCATTAACCATTACTGTTATTTCGGCCTAGTATGAATGAGGTATGTATAGTTTCATTCTAAGCCATTCAAACTGACGTATTGTTTATAATTAGGATATCGTTCCCATTATATTATATTTTCGATTCAGGATTACTATCTTGTTTCCCTTTTGTACGCTTGAATAGTTTGCGTGTTTGGTATGCGCACATCGCCTTCCAATCAAAAGAAAATGATATGTGTCCCAATAGTAAAACATGCAACTATACAAGCAACGTGGTTCTACATGAGAGTTCCTATTTTGTACTGTGGTTGGATAGTAGTCACTGTCCTGTCAAACAATGAATATGTACCGAGAATGAAAAATAATCCGAGATGACAGAGTTTAATGAAACAAAGCAAGGTCAAAGCAAAGTAACGAGATATGGATATGTCTAGGAAGTGATGAAGAGAAAAGGTATTGTTAACGGATCAAATGCTACGGGACGGAGGAATACAAACCGAGCGAGCGGAACGGGGCCCTGCTGCTCGAGATCAAGTGATGGATACGGGACTGGACCAGGCTCAAATGGCGAGCCTAAGAATATTAGTCCGGAAAGGCACAGATAATCGCCTAGGTGTTAGGAGGCGTGACGGCGATGGAGGGGGTGGTGCACATGGCAAACCCAAAGGTGCCGGTGTGCGACGCTGGTGCCAGCTCACGTGTGCTGCATGTCATGTATATGACAGTGTTGACTGCGGAGAAACAGGTCAGTGACACGAATGGGGAGTCAGATTTAACAATGTGCATACATTACCCACACCAAAGACCCCACCTGCACTGCCCCTATCTCTTACCGTTTGCCACTCCCACCACATTATTCCTCGCGTTGCATGCCTCACAAAATCTACTTCCGCCTCCATAGACTGGCACCACACTATCGCTGGCACTCCTACGCGGAGTAGACTTTCCCTGGCTTGGCAAAGTCCAATCGAACACGCCATCGTACTCGATCTCGGCGCGCTCGGCGAGGCCTTGGAAGAGGGAACGAAGGCCGGCATAATCAGGAAGGTCGTCAAACGAGAGCCCGCGCGCATAACGGTAAAATACGTCGAATTCGGGAGGCAGACCGAGGGTGAGTTGTGGTTCGTGTGTAAGTTTGGCGTCACGAATGAGGTCCCAGGTAGCAGAGATGGGGTTATAAGGGAGTTGTAGCTGCTGTGGGGCTTCAGGTGAGGGTTTTTTTGGGCGGGACCGTGATGACGAGGATGAATCAGAAGGGGCAGGCGAGGGGGAAGGTAGATGTGGCGGTGCACGTAGCTTGCGCCAAGGGAGGGTGCCGCGTAAGAAATAGATTAACATGTAAGCAAGAGATTCGAGATCGTCGCGGCGTGATGATTCTGAGGGAGCGATGAGATAATGGGGAGGGGAACAAAAAGATGAACTGACCAACACCGAGATGGGTATTAATAGCGGCGAAGAGAGATGTGCCAACACCATGGAAACCATCTTGTTTGTACGGTATGTGGTTGTATGTGCGGTTATCGCGAAATTTCTTCGCAAGGCCAAAGTCAATTACATTGACTAAATGAGATGCGCGACCTGTGCCCATGACGAAATTTGCGGGCTTGATGTCGCGGTGAACGAGAGAGTGGGAATGGATGAATTCGATACGAGATATCTAGGTATGGGAGAGAATAAGAAGGACGCGTCGAAAGTACGGGCATGAGACTTACGAGCTGATCTGCAAGGAGAAGCACGGTTTTCAATGAGAAATGGCGGTTACACATTTTGAAAAGGTCCTCAAGGGATGGACCGAGGAGATCAATGACCATGACATTGTAGTCACCCTGACGTCCGGACCACATAATCCATGGCACGCCAGTGCCACCCATGAGAGTTTTGTAGATCTTGGATTCCTGGCGCAAGGGGCTGATGGCATTATTATTTTTGTCGATTGCAGGTTCTAGCTTTATTGCAACTTCCTTGCCTGCGATAGTGTGTACGCCCAGGAAGACGGTGCCTTTGAGGGGGTGAGAAATACAGAAGAGTAGAAGAGAAGGAAGACGACCAACCACATCCGCCGTTTGCAATCTCCTCCTCTAGGCGGTACTTTCCACCAAAAAAGTCCATGATCGTTGAGAACGGCGTTGAGGACGTTGGGGACGACGAGAAGGTGACAAACGAAACGCGTGTCTTTGTCAGCAACGGTCTCAAGTCCGTTGAGTCCGTCGACAGGCAAGTTCAAAGTCGGTTTGCTGTTCATGAAAACCCATGGCACGCACACCGGGTGGAGGTCACCTGACGTATCTATAAAATCAGCCGGTCCTCCTCTGCCACAATATTTTTACAATGTCTGCACCCATCAAAGTCGGTGAATCCATACCCCCTGTCCCTGTAAAGGAATATGCTCCCGATAAAGCTGATCCTCTCGTCCTGATTGGCAAAAACATCATTGTTCGTCTTCTTGTCCCTAGACTACCTACGAACTGATAATCGAGTGCCCAGGTCGGTGTCCCTGGCGCATTCACCGGTACTTGCCATGCTCAGGTACCTGGATACATCAACGCGTTCAAACAGTTCCAGGAGAAGGGTGTAAATGGAATCTACATCGTCGCAGTCAATGATGTGTTCGTCACCAAGTACGTTGCCCTGAATCTCCCAGTCCGCTTTCGTCTTTCTAATACAACAACAGAGCATGGAAAGAGAATCTTGCTCCTAATGGTACAGGTAAGTTTCTCAATTCTTAACTTTGACCCTTACCCATCCCTTCTTTCTACTTACAGACGTTCACTTCATCGCGGATGACTCGGCAGCATTTTCAGCTGCCATCGGCCTTACTTTCGACCCAAGTGCTGTTCTTGGAGGTGTCCGCTCAACGGTAACTATTTCCTCATATCTCCTGGTGCAATCGTCTCTAATGCATATACTTTCTCATAGCGCTACGTGATCGTTACGGAAGACCACAAAGTTACCTCCATCGATATTGAACCCGAGCCAGGCAAACTCACGATCTCCGCCGCGGACCGTGTCTTGACAAAACTGTGACCGGCTTCGAATCACCTCCCCGTAGATTATGTATATTATTGTGCATGGCGTTTAGAAATACAAGTCGACAAATTAGCTCTACCTTAACGTGAAAGCATCATACACGAACTCTTCAGGTGCGTTAGCCGATATTCTGAATTATGAATCCGACATGATCGATACATCCGACAATTGATGAAGAATCGACTATGGTTGACCTGCTGGATATCAGTCGATCAGGGTTTAACAGGGCCCTGGCCTGTTCCAAGAACGAACCACATGCAGACTGTGTGACTAAAATCACCACTAAGATATGCCTGCAAAATACAGTGATACACGCAAATAATCTATTCTACATACAGGTTTCGTCTAGTAATAAGATAACAGTTAGTGAGTAGGTGTATTGTACAAGTGAATAAGTACATGACTTGAGGTTTGAATGAAATGGAGGGAATGGGGTTGGGTACATGAAGGTTGATCAGTGGTGAGATGATAAAAAAAAAAAAAAAAAAAAAAAGGCGAATGGGCCGAGCAACTCCAACTCAGTCGAGATTGAGAGTAGGTGCAGGTGAGATGACCGCCACCAACACAGAGATATCTGAGCAAATCTACTGTCAATTTGGGACGACAAGACCACAGGAAGGAACATACCATCTCGTTTTCCGCCTCTGAACGTCTTCCCAGCCTCCCTCGCCCTCCTCGCAAACGGCACTTCGTCTTCCTCCATGTCTAAACAGGCTCTTGATTCGGGTCTTCCACTAGTACTAGCGTCAATCCCGCCTCCAACCGCTACACGTAAATCTGTCCCTTGAGCGTACGTATCCAAATTTGTAGGAGTGAGTTTCCTCGAGCCCAGACTAGCGCGACGCTCAGACACGCGTCGAGCACGAGAGCAGAGTGCTTCAGAGAGCATACTTGCGAGGGACTGCTGCCGGAGAGCATCTGTTGTAGGTGTAGGCCGCAGAGGTGGCATTGAAGGCGTGGTTGGCGAAGTGGAGGATGTCGACATTTCCATCGTTAACCCAGCCGGCCGTTCCCAGTCTTGTTGCGCTTCTGGTCTCGTCTGTGAGCCCACGCCAGTACCAGTCCTGGGCCAAATCCACTTTCGCCGGAACTGCACAACTTCGTCAAGTATATCCTCGTCCCAGAGATTGTCGCTCAGTCCGTCGGACGCGAGAATAAGAATATCATTGGCATGTACCGGAAGAGTTATGAGGTGGGCGGTTGTGCGCGGAGTTATTAGTGGTGGCGGAGACGGTGATGGGGAACGGGAGTCGGAGTAGAGTCTGGGTCGTGGTGAGGGTGGGGAGAGGAAGAGGGAGGTGCTGGAGAGGAGCGAGGAAAGCGTCGATGATGACATGGGCGGCGTGCTTGATGTTTGTAGAGGTCGTGGAGGTGCCAGCTGCACAGGGGTGTTGAACTGCAACAGAGCATATTACGGAACGAAAATAGCAGGTTAGAAGTGACTTACAGCCCACCACATCTCCTCGCTCCGCCAAACAATCTCCTCCCCGCGCACGAGCATGGCCATAGAATCCCCAATGTGTGCGATTTTGACCACTGGGACCGGAGATGTTGGTGATTCGAGTTTTACTTCAGGATCGTCGAGTGGGGGAGAACTTCGGGATGTTCGAGGGCTTGAACGGTCATAGAATTCGGAGAGGGTAGCGGATCCAGGGTTGTTAGGTGGTGTGTGGACATGGTCAAGAACAGCGATAAGGGCCGTTGATGAGCCTGTGTGGAGGGGAGGAGATCCGACATGCTGCGGCTGCACGTGTGCGTTAACGGTGCGCTCATAGGCGCGCTCGAGGATCTGGAGGACGTCAATGCCCTCCGAGAGCTCGGATAGGTGTGATTCTAGCTCGGACGGTGTATCAAAATTATGGATTTCCCCTAGGGACTCGTTCGAGAGGGGGAACAGAGGGGAGGGAGAGGAGGAGAGCTCTGCGGAAGTATAATGCATGAGGCGGCGTGCAAAGAGGGCACTTGGAGATGAATAAACCACATCCGGTGGGTTATGATGTGAAGAACCGGTACGGGCCCAGCCGCCAACACCATCTGCGACGCCCATGGCATTTTCTCGAATGAAGTAAGCATCTTCGCCAACGGAGACTGCAAGGTTGGAATCGTCGGGAACGAAAGTTTGGAAGGATCTCTGGTTGTGGCAGCGTTTTGGGATTCCGAAGGCGCCTACATCTAGCTGATAACGAATACGAGTAGATTTAGAGGGGTAGGAGGCGCAAGAGGAGGCGCTGGCACTGGATGGGGCATTGAATTTGGGTTGGTACTGTTGCGTACAAAGTTGAGCAGGTATTGTTGGAATATCCTGATCTACAGGAGGTGTTACACTAAACGCTGCATGAGCATTATGTTTTGGCTCAGTAGGAAGTCGAGATGGAAGTCGAGAAGGTGGGGTTACTTGTGTTGGCAGACTGCTCGATGTGTAATAAGGCCGAGCCCGTATTCCCGTCGTCGTCGTCGTCGACGGCGACAGAACCGTGTAAAGTCGTTTGTGGATTCCTGGCTTCATCGCAGTTTCTAACAACCAAGCCGGAGTGAACCGCTTGCTTTTCCACGTGATTAAAATCAGAGTACCTGTTTGGTTTTGTTTGGTCCCCCGGCAGCGAAATTGAGAGTCGGGAGTTTGAAATTGAGGAAGTTGCCGGCTCTTCCAAAAATACATCCTCTACTGATTTTCAATTGAGCACATATGAGGCTGGAACAGCATAACATGATCAATCCAAGCAAGTAAGGCTAGGGCACTAGGCTTACACAACAGGGCAAAATTATATGTTACATTTCAAGCTCTTACGGTGAGACTTGTCGCATATTATGTGTTACACCCAAGCCATGATAGCAGGGATCAAGACACCACCTGGCCCACTTTTTTTTCATTGAGAACATGTGAAGGCAGAAAATGGTAGGGGTATGATCATTCCTCTAGTAGCTAAACTAGATACCGCTTACGGCTTCCACTGACAGAATGAACTTGAACTAAACTTCATATACTTGCACATTTCACGAGTAAGTAAAAATTATAAATCAAGAATAAACCTCACCAAGTATAACAGTACATTCATGAAATTATAACGTCACTCGACCTTGACCCTGACAAAGTCAACCCGTCCACGCCGCTACCCGAACCTAGGTGCTCCTTATGCCTCTCCTCCAACTCCCTGATCCCCTTCTGGAGAATGACGAGCCACCTGTCAACCTCACCCATCAACGCCGCTACTTGGGCCGAATCTGTAGATAGATTTGTCGATGGCAAATGTTTCGAAGCAGGGGTTATATGAGTAGAGGGGGCGAGGTGAGGGTAGTTGTCCACAGCAAACTGTGTACGAGACATCTGTCGGTTGGTAAATGACAGATAGAATCTCGCGCGTCAAGATGTGGAATGAGGTGTGACAGAAGCAATGTATACAGGCAAAAAACACGCTTGAGGTTTTGAAATGCGATGACGCTGGAGAGAACGGGAAGCGCGAGAAAGAAAAAAAGAAAGAAGAAAAAAGAAAAAAAGAACAAAGGTTGACTTTTAAATCGCTGGAAACGTACGGTATATCAGCCTGAATCCGATATCTGAAATTGTAAAAATGCTTGCAGGGAAGCGGCTCTGCCTCGTTGTGAAGCTCTTGGTTTGGGTTGTCGGGTCCTCTTGTCTGTCTTACAGGAAAACAAGGTGCTACTAAGTCATGCAAGAGCGCAGCAAGTCGCTATGGAAATAATTTGCATAATCCAAGTTCGGTCATGAGGGCGTCGTGCGAAACTGTCCATTGACAACACAACATTGCACAAGATGAACGGGGTTACACGCAAATAGATCTCAGAACAATTCACAACTGTTCCAAGATTAGCAATAGCGTTAGAAAGGAACAACCCTGGAAAGCCTACCTATTATGGCAATTGAACACTTTCTTGACGATGGCGAAAATGGGATTAGGCGGCTGTTATTTTATAACATGGGGTCGCGCCAGGGTGGGATAAGAATGCAGAGATCAGAAATGATCGCTAAAGGAATGTCCTCCGAGCCCGCACCTCACTCCAGAAGGAAAGGCTTCCCGTCTGATCTACACCCTCTACACCAACCTCAAGACCTAACAGAACGACTTGTCTTATATGGGTTTGATTTTGAAATGGAGTGAGATGAGCGAGAAAATGAGACACTATAACCAAACGTCAAATGGAGGGAGAAGTGCCTACACAGGAGTAGATACCTTGAGGTCTTGGACGAGATAATAAAAGACACGAAGCCCCTCCGGATCTTCACTGTCTTGGATGTCGACTAAAGAGCCGATTTTTGCTGTCTGGAAAGGGGGTCAAGCTGAAGGTGAAAAAAAGGCGTGGAAAATTCAGGATACGCACTTCAAAGGCAATGTGATCATTTCCAACACGAATTTCAAGCTCTTGCTTCCCAACAATGTTCTTTTTCGGCCAGTTCGTATCATCTTCTCTGTAAGCCGTTATGTTATTATACTAATAAGATACGAAGGGAATGGCTATACTTTGTTATTTCGCTAGATTCGACTATCCTCTTGAGCTCTTTGACAACAAGAGGTCCCACCCACACTACAATCTGACTAAATCTTGGGTCTAAGAACGAACATAGCTGACTCACTCTCTTTGCGAATGAGACTGTCATTGCGGTAATTCGAGTTATTGGCGTATCGAAGACGGCCATGAGAGTACTCGAATTCAAGGAACTCGTGGCCGTGCTTGCCAGAATGGCCAGTACTGGATGATGTGAGCATGAACGATATGAACTATAGTTGAAACGACATACTAGTATCTGAAGGATGATTAGAATGAGGATATCAAGAGTATAAAGGAAAACGTACCGAAGGTAAAAAGGATCGTTGTCGTGGGATGCCATGGATGTCGTGGTCAACGTTGGTTAATAAAATCAACTCACACCACCACGTGAGTCGTCGTGACTGTTTTTATGTAAATCTGCGTGCTTCAAGTTACAACCATCTTGGTGGCAGGCATGCCTGCCGCATCAATCTCTGCTGAGGTTGACGCCCTATATCCTCAAATTCTCCGTCGATTGGTAGAAACTGGGGAATGGGATCGGTAATTTGCCTCTTTTTATTCCAGGCCCCAGCTTTTTACTGACTAGTTCAGCATCAAGTCGACCCTCAGTGCTAAAGTTAACGAAACTGGATGGTTGGACGACTTGAAAGATCGTACAAAAGGTACGACTTGCTCGCGCTCTAATCGATATACGTTAATCATCCCCACGTCTCAGAGCGTGCCAGGAATATGGACCTGTCATCCTTCCAAACTCTATACGATGAGTCTTCCCCACACGCTCAAAGTGGGTAGCTTTGGGGATTCGGGAGTTTCTATTGTTTGTTAACCTTTTCCACAGCAGCTATTCCACTTGCTGTGAAGCGAGAGGTCATGGCTCTTATCCGCCAGTACCTTGATAAGCAGTTCGAGTGACGTCCACTCACAACCACATATCTTTATTGAATCATGAACGAAACGCTTGAACAATTTATATGGCATTTTGCGCTTTACGATGCTACTCGCGCATGTACCTCATATTCCGGTCAGCTTCACAAGTTGTCTCCCAAGTAGCGAAACTTCTATCCGCCGGAAGTTCGCGGTGCAGCTCAATTAAGTGGCGACGGATCTACATAATTTGTACGTGGTAACAAGACTCGATACGACCGTGATCGACTCAGAGGGATATTACCACAGTCAGTTTCCTGAGTCGCGCTTTATGCAATCCAGTTTGTGTTGAGTTAATGGCAACTTGTCGACACAAGATGTAGATAGTGACTCCATAATGATACTGCAGAGTATGCTTGCGCTGATAGGCCCAGGGACGTAGTAGGTTTTGCCGCTTTCGACGTCTATAGATATCTCCTCGCCATGTTGTTCTCTACAACGGGATGACTACTAAATTCCCCAAAGCAGGAAAGGAGAGTCTGAGCAGGTCCTTTCAGTATAACACTGTGCATTGACTGTGATAGATCACATCGCATACAAAGCACCCTTTAAATAATATTGACATGAGGTTTCCCAGTGCGATGCCACATTTCCCAACTAAGGGCTGGTTCGCACCCGACGAATGTTAATGGCGGTTTCAAAGACTCTGCATGGGACGCGCTGTGTGCACGGACCGCGTGACCACCTAGGTTTAGTGACAAAGTGGTAACAGGGCAACACGAATAATACTTGACGGCAATGGATTGGAGTAAGCTGCAAGCCAGCATTAACAGCATAAATTTCACGCAGGCAGGGACAAAACTCACCAAAGGCTTCAATTCAAGTGTCCAAGCCACCAAGGAGCGTTTAGGCCAAGTTGCACAGGATGAAATCACGGAACTTCCTCAGGGTCTGTCGTCCTCCTCGTCCTCCTCGTCGAGTATTGCTGACGACTACCTTAGAATACAAGGACCTAGAAGCTCGTGTCGATGCTCTCCGGAACGCCCACCTCTCGTTACTAAAGTAACAGTCCTCTACTTACCTTGGCGTATCCTCCTTCTAATTCCCCCAATCTACATAGGATAACCAAAGTCTACGAGTCCGAATCTTACGACTACCCAACCCAGATTCAAGAATCAATCTCCGAACTATCTTCTTCTATCGGGTACAATATTTCCTCCTTTGCCGCCAACAACCTCAAAGGCACCAACCTCCCTGTACCACAATCACCCACAACTCCACGGCCTCCCACACACAAGACTCTCCCGCACGCCCTCGTTCGTGCTTCTTCCGTTGCGTCTAATTCCCTCCAGGTTACCGTCGGTGGGAGGGAAGACCGCCTTGCCAAAGCGCTAGCGTTGTATGCGGCTGGTTGGGACAAGATCTCGGTAGCCCGGTTGGAGCAAGATGCAGGCATCAGGGAAAACTTCCTGCACCCGTGGCAGACTACGTTGTCCACGTCCATTGCCGTGGCGATGAAAGCGAGGCAGGCCGTCAAGGGCAGCAGACTTGAGTTGGACGCTGCGAAGCAAACGTGAGTGCTGCACCTTCTTTACTTGATGAATTGAAGCCGATCGCTAGTCACAGACTCAAGACAGCCGGCCCGCAAAAACAAGAACATGCCCGACTCGAGGTTGAGAACGCAGAAGACGATCTCGTTCAGAAGACCGAAGTTGCCATCACCCTTATGAAGACAGTTCTCGAGAACGTGAATACTACTTTCTTATCCTATTCGCATGTATTAATATGTTCGCAGCCCGAGCCAATTAAGAACCTCAACGAGCTCGCGAAAGCCCAGGTCTGCTATCTCCTCTCCCGTATACTCTTATATTTACATACTCCTCTAGTTGATGTTCTTTTCTATTGCGGCTGAATCACTGTCAAGCATCCAAGGTGACCTTGAGGAGCTCAGTGTAGCCGCTGAGGGCGAGTACAGGCAAGCCCCTATCTGTTTCCCAACTCCATTGCTAACTATTCCGACCTAGGAAGTCCCGAGACCACTGAGGTATCTCTCAACTAATTTTAGCTTCTTTGCTCGGACCTCGCTCGTTTGCTTCCGTGTCTCTCTCTTTAATATGTGGATAGTTGTGAGATTACACGGCGAGATTCGTGATGCCCTTTTCCAAGTCTTAGTATGTTACTTACACGTATCTGATTTTGTGTTGTAAGCCACGCTCAGTTGGTCGGTTGACTTGACGCTAGTACATTCTTATTTAGTATGTGGGCGTAGAAATATATCTGTGGGATTGGGGAAGGCTGCAACGAACCTCATGACATGTGTCTTTCCGCATCTACCAAAACAAGAGACGCTGCTGTGTCTACGCCGGTATAGTGGCGGAGTGGCGAATGGTTGTGCGAAGAAACAAGGTTCCATTGCGCCCATGATAATAATAATATTGTCTCCGGAAGCTAGTACATTGGTCGAGGAATGCTATACTTTATATCTCCGACCAGTCGTCGTGAAAAAGGTTTGAAGAACGTAGACTTGCAACCTACAGTAAAGTTAAATGACCGAGGAGAACCGAGGAAGGTGAAAGCTTACACGGCCATTCCAATCACACCCAAGCTCTCCAAAACAGCGTACCAGAATATGCGACTAAACAAGGGTCAAACCAGACTTTGGGGTGCAAATATGGGAGGGCTACGTACTTTTGGGTAGATTTTACAATTGAAAATCCCCGATTTTCAGCAGTGTGGAAGCTAGGATAAGTAATGTTTAATTTTTTTTAGGGACATGAAGAACAGAGGACACATACTGCTTCTGCATGCGCTTAATATTCATGAGCATTCCATTCAAGCGAAACACACTCTCCTCTAATGCACTAGTCTGATCCGCAATCTGACCCGGCTTTGCGGGAGCCTCGTATCTGGGGTCGCTCTCGACCATGATATCAAAGTCGACGAGTTTCTCGGTGAGGGTGGACATGTCATTTTCGAAGCAAAAAGAGTATTCGCCGACGGAATTTGCGGTGAGGACATAGTCACCTTGACGTTCGCGTTGGCCGTCTAGTAGAAGTTTGTTGCTGGGATCGCGGATGTCAAAGTCGATATCAAAGGAGCCTCCTGATTGGACCTGGTGTGTAGGAAGTTGAGAAGGAATTGTATTGTATGATGAGAGACAGATCGTACAGCAAAGTAGAACTAGAGAAAGGGTGAGTGACGAAAGAGTCATGACAAGGAGACGACCTACGCCGATTTTTTCACCAGGCTTGTCTACGTCTGCATAGAAGCATAAACGTTCGTTTGCAGAAAGGGTTGTTGTTAAAGCTGAGCTGTTTACCAAGAGGGAGAGAGAGAATAGAAATAGAATGGAGAATAACATGGAAGTGATGTGGCAACAGCCTGAGGAACTATACTAGTGGCAACGCATCTCCGCCGAGTCCAGTGATGGCGCGCTCACTCGACGACGACGACGACGACGACTGTCCAGAGTTGCACTACGACTACGATCCAACCCTCTCAACTCCAAAATCTCTGCTGTCTCTTTCTCTCGACTACATCTCAACCCCTTTCACTGTTCGTTTTCCTTTTTCACCCAAATGGATCTCTCCAGCTTCTTACATCTCACCCGTCTCACCCATCATCCGTTCCTCTTCGTCTCATACTCATATCACAACTAATCAATCGTTTCTCGATCGTCTCTTGGCTTCAGCTCCTTCTCCTTGTTCTTCTCCAGAAAGACCCCTTGCTCTTCAAGTCTGTCCAAAATCAACCCAAACTCCCTCACAGAACTCGGCTGATAGCTTTGCTTTGTCTCCTCTGACGCCTCTGACGCCTCCTACAAATACTCATGTAAACCTGAAGCGAAAACTAGCTCTACGGGATCAACTTGCCTCACCCACTCCTCTACCTCGTCCAAAGAAACTTCGTTACTCGTATCCTAGCTTTCCGCCTCTCTCTCCATCTGCAACAGCCTCTTCTTCTCCTTCCATCTTACCCATCTTCACAGCTCGTACTTTTCCAAACGCAGAATCTTTCCATGTCTCTCCCGCCTTCCCTCTCTTCTATCGTCGCTTCCCTGCAAGCTCTTTCTTTCAGCCTCCATCCTCCGAGTATACATTCATGCTTTTCACAATTCTTCTCATCTTCAATCTCAATCTCACTAGATCTCCTTGCACCCTCTTCGACGTCCTGCATCCAGGTGGGACGTACAACCCCCCTCGCTCACCATTCGATCTCTACACCCCACGATTCGTCAAGGGCAAGGGTGCCGAAAAAGTGGGCCTGTGCCCCATCTGCGTTGAACTTCCTGAGCGGGGCGGCGAAGGCAAGAAA
>QLOK01000738.1:0-11535 GCA_003313805.1 Tricholoma flavovirens
CTGCCGTCGATTCGGCCGTGGGTTCCCTTATCCTAGGCCTTTTCGAGGGTCCCACTTCAGACCCCCCGACTTCCTCCACCGCTGCAGCTTTGCACTTAGCCTTGCGCGCAGCTTTGTGGGCAGCCTTCTCCTGCACCCGTTCCTCCTCTGCCCGACGTGCAGCCTCCGCCTCTTCCTCGGCCTTCCTGGCCTCCTCTTCTTCTTGACGACACAAGTCTTCCATTTTAGTGGCCAGTTCGGCCATTTCGCGGGCGCATCGTTCAGTTGCGGTCAGGCATGATGATGGAGGGAGACAGGAAGAAAAAAAATTTCAACTTACCTAAATGGGCATCAACACGATCACGTGCCTCGTGGGCGAGGCACTAAGGGGGAAATACTGTTACGTTCCGTTCCACCCGACTCGGACTCCCGATGGAAGACCAATGGAACCCCAAAAGATTCAACCAAGATTCGGTCAGATTCCATTCCTGTACATAGTGTAGACTTTGTACATAGTTACCATAGTCGTTCATAGGTTTTTACCTCGGGTAGTTACTTCAGGCACCGCCTGTACTGCCGACCACAGCTTGTGTACATAGCTATTACCTCGGTCTCCGATCGGATCTCTGATCTTCAGATTTTATTATAGTATTTAAACCTAGTTATTTCGTTTGTATTCCTCAATTCGAATATCACACGTTCTCATACGTTGTTCTGCTCTCTGTTCTTAGTCTTCGGACTACCGATCGGTCCCCACCCGAATTCCCGATCAACCTCTGTCAAATTGGAACACTGTAACAAGCGAAGGGCGCAACTTCTTAAAAGTTGAAGCCAAGTTCCTTATGTTCCCCTTCAGATTCCCGATCGGTCCCCGCACGAAGCCTCCTTTAGCCCACGACATTAACAATTGTAGACATCACGAATGAGACCAGGATCCGATGCAGGTATTCCATGATGTGTCTTGCTCTGTTTCTGGAGTGATTCGTCTGCTTTCACCCATCTTTGGCGTATTCTGCGAATGGAGATCAACTTGACCCAGTACTGAATGATCCATAATGGGTATTGCATGCCTTTTGCTGTGCTGGCATGAGGGCACTGAATGGATTGGTATTGTGTTCCAGGGATTGATCTTGCAAGAGACTTGACGACACTGCAGGGAGGCATTGGGAGGTGTTGGATGGCTTGGAGATCAGTTGTGTTACGGGCTCTGGTGAGGAAATATTGCTTGGGTTTTGTAAATGACATGCTTGGTTGGATCATAGACAGCCTGAACTTCAGAAACTCCATGATTGACATATCCTGATGAGGCAGCAGGTACTGGTGTGCATCAGCTGGGATCTCAGGGTCTGCAATAGAGGCCATGGTGGTGGTGTTATCGAACAGCATCAGATTTTCAAATTCATGCTTTCAAATTCATTGTCGACTCCATGGGTCTGAGTTCTCTACTATGCTACAGAATCTACAGCTTCAAGTCACATTCTTTATATTGATGTGATGGCTAGCTGTTAGGCCTTCTGTGCTTCTGCGCTCCATGCTCACTACTTGACGAAAATTTTCGGCATGTCACAGGTCACACACCTATCTGATGAACTCGAAATTTCGTCAGGTTGGTCACAGGTCACAAGGGGTGACGAATTGAATGAAATAGTACAGTAATAGCAGATCTGAAATCTGAAATCCGAAAATGGAAATCTTGAAAAAAATCAATCTGTGCACTTCCCACCATTTGTACCAGTGACCCACTTCATGAAATGGTGAGATGTACAGTTACTACAAGGAGGTGAACAGAAAATCCTGTTGATCTTCCCTCTTTCCTTTTTTGTATTTTCCTTTTTTGGAATTCATTTTCGACGGATTTGGCTGAGTCATCCACAACACTCAGGCTGCCCCTATTGATTTACTGATGATGAAAGAACGAGCTCTTCATTTTTGCCACTAGGCGAAATGATAGATTGCCTCGTGATATGCTAGTTATTTGTGCAGAGCTAGGAATAATACAAATCTAATCCAAGTAGACATGCTAACTGAACTGGGAGCGGAGCGACTGGCTGGAAAACGAGGATGCTGAAATCCATGGATTCAAAGCGCATATCCTCGAATTCCCTCTTCATTGCCTGGAGGTGAGCTGAGAATATGACTACAGAAAACCACCATAATTATATCTCTGCTCGTTAGTCTGAGTACTTAGATTCAAAGTATATGATTCTTGTCATCTTGTCTTTTTATTTATTTATTTGTTTGTTTCAATTATCTGGAGGTTACCTGCGAAGGAATTATTGTGTGAATCTGTTCCAATGAGTGCAGTAAAATAACCACCTTGTGAACCTCAAAGACTAATGAGCAGAGGAGGTCTGAGGTAGTGGGTGGGTGGGTGAAAAGAGCGAATAGAGAAGAAAGAATGCAAATGGAATGGATTCAAGCAAGGAGACAGCGAGCGAAGTGTGTCGGAGAAGGAACTGAGATGTCACATGATCACGAAGCGTCATCCAAGTTCCCAGTGCAAAACCTCTTTACAATATACTCGTTCCTTGCTCGTCTACCTCCAAACCTCGGACTCGTAATCACTCTCACAGGGACAGGTGGGACCGAGTCCGTCCCCTAAGCGCCCTTATCAATCTCTGTACAGTCATCATGTGCCAGCGGTCTGTTATCAAAATAGCAATCCTACACCGGTTCCAAATCAATTGGGCGTTCATTGGACTGTTGACCTCTTCATTTACTGAACTTCATCGTTATGTTAGACATTCATAACTCATCAATCATGGAGTCATGGCTATGCAGACATCACAAGTTACTCGGTCAGCTGTCTCCCACAAACATTGTGTGGATAAATTCTCAGCCCTCGAGCTGAATTAGCCAACTCGACGCAGTGGCAGGTCTTAATCTGGTACTAATCAGCAGTGGCGTTTGCTAATGGTTGTCCATCTCAAACGAGCGAAACAGCCTGTCAGCCAAGAGTTCTCCCAGTTCATTAAAGAGCGTCTCTACGATCAGATCGCCGAATCCTGATGCTGTCACGGTGAACGGCTACTTCAAACTTGACGTCTGTCCGGAGTTTAACAATCCCATCTTTCGAGTTATGTGTCCAATTCCATAGTGAGCTCTCAAGTAATCTCTGGTGTCGCTGGTCTGTTTCGTGACCACTGACCGGATCCGTGGTCCCGCAAGACAAAGTTGTGTTACTCGGGCTGTATTTGGCGCGAATGACTCTCAAATTGGCATGAACTTCGAGTTTCTCTTTACATCGCCGCAGAGCCCTGAGATATTTATAGATACACCAAAAATTTGCAAATATGGTCTAATACTCTCTAATGCGGTTAATTCCACTCTGACTCATGCTACGCTAACCTATTACGTTAGCTCCACCCACAGCTTCTGCATCTCAAACCAGCCTAACCGTGGACCTCTGAGCCATGGGTGACGGTGCATGAGCATACTGGCCGCTTATGTATAAATTCTCTCGGGAGCCGGATGGCAGCTATGACTGTGATTCTATGTAGTAGCTTATGATTACTACCGTATCCAACAATCTGCGGAACGTACGCATAGAAATCCTGGCTGATACAAAAGGTGCACCGTACGCAGGACAAGATTTATCTCATGATGAATTGAATTCGCTTCCTTTCATGGATGCAATCTGCCGCGAGACCTTACGGCTGTAGGTTTTCTGACTACTTCTCTTGATATACTTCCTGACCGTCATTAATTATGTACACCTGACAGCTACCCTCCTGTCCCTTTATTGATCCGATCGTATGTGTTTACACAGAGCAGCCCTATCTCTAATATTAACAGACAGATCGTGACATTAGTGCTCCTGCGGATGTGATCTTGCCGCTCCTCACTCCCATCACTGGCGTCGATGGGCGCAAGATGCATGAAATTCTTGTTCCGAAGGACACCACGGTCATCATATCGATCATAAATTGCAATTGCGATCCTGCGTTGTGGGGACCAGATTCGTACGAATGGAAACCTGAACGATGGCTCTCGCCTCTACCCAATACGATCCTAGAGGCGCCTGTCCCTGGTGTTTATTCGCATCTGTGAATTCGGCGGACCAGATTCGTACGAATGGAAACCTGAACGATGGCTCTCGCCTCTACCCAATACAATCCTAGAGGCGCCTGTCCCTGGTGTTTATTCGCATCTGTGAGTTCGGCGTTTCCCCAACCGACGATGATTGGTGCGCTGACTATCGAGCTCGGAAGCATGACGTTCATGGGTGGTTCACGGGCGTGCATGTGAGTCGTCGTCAAAAGGTCATTTGCGAAAGTTTTCATCATTGATGTTTATTGAATAGTGGATTCAAATTCTCCCAACTCGAGATGAGTGCGTGTCATTTCTATTAACTTGTACTTCGTCATGGATTGCTTACGATATACAGAGGTGGTGTTATCGGTCCTGCTGTCTAAATTCCGCTTCGCTCTGTCCGGGAAGGAGATTGCCTGGGAAATGAGTGACGTCTCTGTGCCCGTCGTGAAGGGACACCCTGGAAAACCAATGATGCCATTAAATGTTATTCCTCTGTAGATACTAGAAAATAGGACAGACCACACCTTCAGCGCTTCCCAAGACCGGGTGGTGCTACACCAAGCAATATGCCAACTTGTTACGACTACGCTTTGTCTCGACCCTGTATAACTTGTTCCTGTAGACTAAACAACTACTTACGTTGTAATGTACTCACATCAGTCTTTGTAAAGTAGAATGAGGTGCCTAAGCTATCATGCACTGTGATATATATAACGGTATTCTATGTAGCGATGTGCCCGGCCCGGCCCAAAGCCGTGAGCCGGCCATTCCAGCAGGCTCCGCACAGATGAGGCATTCTGTACCTCCGATCTCTTAAGGGTTCATTGGCAGAAACCAATCGATACCAGTTGATGTGTTCCCGGCTGGACGAATAGATGTGACAAATTGTCGAGCAGTTCAAGGATCATTGCATCGAAGCTGGACAGGAAGTGCTTGAGAAAGTGGCGCCGCGAACATCCTTGGATCATTCAGCACCCACCTTGAATATATAAATGAAGCAACTCACTTTGAGGCCTCAGTGAAAGTATCTGCCAACCAGACTTTTATAACTGCCGTAATTGATATATGTCCCAGAAAAATTGAGCATAGATTTTTCCACAACGTCTCGGGCGAAGAATGAGGTGGTGACTTCCGAGGTAGCGAAGGAAGGCCTCGTCTTGTCAGGGACGAATGTGACTTGGCCTCGGAGCACTGGTTATGTAAACGTGCCATGCCAGGGTCATTGGACGTGACGCGTGACGTGCCTTTCACTGACGACACTTCAATGCTTTCATCATACAGCTCTCTGGCAAAAGTTCTTCCAACTACATTGCTGGCACTGGTATTGTCGTCGACACCAACGTTTGGTCTAGTAAACTCATCATGGAGCAATAATGGCCCATCCAACGCAAGCTACGACATTTCTGTAGGTTTAAGTACCAGTACTGCGTATGATGCACGTTCGTTAACGAAATCTCAGCCTTTTTCTTCCTTTGTTCCACCAGGTATATGACCAAGGGCAATATTTTGATAGTACTAACGTTCATGATGCAGGGAAATGTCCACCGTGTTTCAACTGTTTGTTGCCTGTCTTCACTTGCGGACAGTATGGGTACTGTGACCCTTACGATGGCCAATGCAAGTGTCCACCAGGATGGGGTGGCATCGATTGTTTAATTCCACGTGGGTACCTTGTTCTACGCGTATACGCCATCAAGTTGAAACCCTATAATCTCAGAATGTGACTCATTGGCTGACGGAGATCAACGGCGACTTCGCGAAGAGGGACACCCATGCGAATGCAAAGATGGGTGGGGAGGTATTAACTGCAACGGTCTGTCGCACATCTCTATCTATACCCGCTGCAACGCCGATTTCCTCCGCAGTCTGTCAAAACGATGATGCCTGCGTCGGGTTTCCGCTGGCAGGCCACATCTCCCCCCTAGACGGCGAGGAAAACGTAGCAAACATGACCTGCTACACAGGTGGCAAGACCGTCTTCAATAACCACCAGATTTGTGACGTTACCAGTGAGTACTTTGTCACATCTCTGTACAGATCATCATGCAATGGACAAATTATGCCAGACCGCAAGATCATCGATATGCTCCCTGGGCGCCCGCCGCAGGTGACATTTAGCTGCGATAGCCAGGACAAGACGTGCGCGTTCCAGTTCTGGACTGCACAAGTCGAGTCATTCTACTGCGCCTTGGAGGAGTGCAGCTCGGAGAGTATACCGGGCTATGATACGAATTCCACGATGTACTCTTGCGAAAAAATCAAATGTAGCTGTGTGCCTGGGCGATTTATCTGTGGAGAGGACGGGAGCGTTGGTAAGGCATTCGTTAATTGGGGTGCTTTGTTGATTAAATGGGTGTGATCAGACATTGCCGATTTTTTGAAGGAGAACATTAAAGGACCTGCAGTGTTCAGCTGCAAAACACGAGCAGGATGCAAATTCGAAGAACCAGCCATGAATGATCTCATCGACAGCATTTTCGGCGATGCCTTTATAACACTACAATGTCAGGGTGGAGAATGTCTTCACTATTCTCAAGTACCAGGCTATGTCGTATGTTATGCTTTCCTAAAACTTCTCCCTCATGACCAAGTCCTTTTCGAATCACTTTAGCGTCCGCCCAAACCAGATAACACTGGGTGGGTAGCCCTCAGTGCAGCAAGCGCCGGTCTAATCGTCGTCATCGCATCTGCAGGTAAATTGGCTCCCCCACCCCGCAATTCCCATTCTCATATTACACCTTCCCCCAGTATTTTGGTACGCTGGTCGGACCGGCAGCGGTGACTTTGGACAGATCCGCCTCCCAGACAACGAAGCAGCCAAGCTGATGACCGAGCATGTTCCTGCCTCCCTCCACTTCTCCTCGCTCTCCTATAACCTTAATGGGCGCACGATCCTTGACTCCATCTCGGGGTCGGTCAAACCAGGGCAAGTTATGGCAATCATGGGCGCGTCTGGGGCGGGCAAGTCGACGTTCCTTGATATCCTCGCCCGGAAGCGCAAGCGCGGACTGGTGTCGGGAACAACGCTAGTGAACGGGCGAGACGTGAAGGACGAACAGTTTAGGAGCGTTATGGGCTTTGTGGACCAGGAGGATACCCTGATGAGCACATTGACGGTGTATGAGACGGTGCTGTATAGCGCGCTTCTGCGGCTTCCGAGAGATATGAGCTACGAGGCAAAGAAGTTTAGAACACTGGAGACGATGAATGAGTTGGGCATTTTGGGGATCAAAGATATGCGGATCGGGGACAGTGGCCGGAGGTCCATATCTGGAGGAGAAAAGAGACGGGTGTCGATTGCTTGCGAGCTTGTCACCAGCCCTTCCATTTTGTTTTTGGATGAACCTACCAGTGGCAAGTCTCTGTTTTACGGTTTTTCTTCCTTTGCTGATTGGGATCCAGGTCTCGATGCTTTCAATGCTTTCAATGTCGTGGAAAGCCTTGTGTCCCTGGCACGCCACTACAACCGTACTGTCATCTTCACGATCCACCAACCGCGCAGCAACATTGTTGCACTTTTTGACCAGCTAGTCCTACTCGCCGAGGGCAAAATGGTCTACTCGGGAGAGTTCGCGAAATGTCAAGCGTATTTTGATTCTATCGGCTCTCCGTGTCCTCTTGGTTTCAACATCGCCGACTTCCTCAGTACGCTCACAACCCATACGATGTTGTACGCCTAACGATTGATTTTATTAGTCGACTTGACAATGCGCGCAAGCATCGATTCCAGCTCGGGCTCTGGCACAAACCTGAGCGATGAAAGTCTCATGGATGACCCTTCCCCTACTGCCGTAGAAGACCATTCCAACCTTAATGACGAAGAACGGGGCCTCAGCCATGTAGCACGCCACCTCCTGCCTAGCTCACCAACCGGTGGTGGGCGTTCTCACAGGTCACGATCAGGCTCCGGATCTCCCGAAGCAACCGAGCTGCAGACACGCCCGAATTCGATTGCCTCTTCTACGGGGAGATACATCAAGCGTAAGACGTCGCAACTGCTAGAGGCTGTATCCTCCACATCTGCGCATGTGAATAAACAGCTTTCACCAAGGCTTGCAGTCCTGGTAGAGGCGTACGCAGAAAGTGAAATTGCGAGTTCTATCAAGAGCGAATTAGAGGAAATGAGAAGGGAAACGGAACGTGCAGGGGAGGGGAGGGGGGTGTTGGGCCCGGTGAATGAGTTGCCGGATGTGGCACTAGAGACGTCGTTGTTACGGGGAAGGAAGCGCGCGAGTTGGGGGACGCAGTTCAGGATCTTGAGTGGGAGGGCGTTCAAGAATCTGTATAGGGATCCGGCGCTGTTGGCTGCGCATTATCTGTCAAGCATTGCTCTGGCTTGTGAGTCTTTTCGTTTTTATCTTTGTCATCGCTTTACTTACTACGGATTACTAAGTTATTTGTGGATTATTCTTCCATAATGTAACGTGAGTGGGAGGGGTTGGCTCGTTTCCGTGAATGCTGACGTATCCTGTGCTAGGAATGATATTGCTGGCTTTCAGAATCGACTGGGTGTGTTTTACATCGATGTTCAAGTTTGGGGTTATCTTATTCTGTGCGACAGGGATTTTCTTCTTCACATTGGCACTATTCGGATTCGCGTGCTTGTCGAGTCTAGGCTTGTTCGCCAATGAAAGAATATTGTTCATGCGGGAAAGGTACGTCCCTGCTGCACAGCTGGACAAATACAGTACAGCGACCGATAAACACGTTCGTTTAGAGCAAATGGTTATTATTCCTCTTTCACATACTTCTCGTCAAAGGTGCGTTACCGAAAGAAAAGATGAGCCTATAACTACCAGTATAGCGTTCTTGCAGGTTCTCTTTGATATCCTCCCACTACGACTCGTCCCACCCCTCATGTTCGGAGGTATTGTCTACGGATTGGTCGGCCTCGTGCCTACCGTACCAGGCTTTTGGAAATTCATGCTCACACTCGTGCTCTTCAATCTAACCACAGCCAGTGTGGTCTTGTGGTTGTCCATTGCTTTCTCAAGCATCAGTGTCGCGAGCTTGGTCGGAACCCTTGTTATGCTGTTCAAGTACGTATACCTAATCTTTCTTCGATTGACGTTTGTTGTCTCACACATACAAGTCTTCTGTTCACGGGACTGTTGATCAATCGGGAAACTGTCATGCCAGCTTTTCAATGGCTCCACACAATCTCATTTTTCCATGCTGCGTTTGAAGCTTTGGCCGTGAATGAATTGCGGTATTTGCAACTGAAAGAAATCAAGGTATCTTACCTCCTCAGTCGTTGTTGATACACATTGTTGAATAAAATCCCTTCAGTATGGGGTAGAACTAGATGTCCCCGCTGCGACGATACTATCTGTCTTTGGACTCCGAGCCCAGGTATGAGTTTACTACTTATTAACTCAAATGGCCTTGGGCGATTGACTCGTTGACTGTTTAGTCATTTTGGTGGCCAAATATCTCACTTCTTGGCATCTTCTTTGTGGTATTCACGTCTGCGAGTTATGTTAACCTACATTTCTTTGTGCGAGAGAAGCGGTAGAGATCGTCTTTTATATGATAGCTTTTACATGCACTGCCCCGTTGGAAGTATCGAAGAAGTATCTTAAAGGTACTCCTGACTATGTATTCTAGCATAAGTACATCACTAAGTAATTAACCGGAGGCATTTTCCAGCTCACGTCTCGGCAGATCATCTAGCAATAATGTGCATATCTCCAGACAACCACATCACGATGACACTGATCTGAAGGCTTCGAGACAACTGATGTGAGCCATTGCCCAAAAAAGGTGTTTTATTGGCAAAGATTGTTCAACTTTGCGTACAATTTCTGTAGGCCTCTGCTGCGTGCTCAGTGGAATAGTAGGGGAAAACCAAGGTCTGCTCGGATGGACCCCGAAAAGACATAGGCGAGGGAGCAGACATGCTACAAATACAAAAGAAGTACAATTACAAGTAATTAATTTGAAGCATAGACTGTTTGACTATGAGACACTAAAATGACACTTAGGGAATGGCAGGGGTATACCCCCCCCGGATATACCCCTGCCGATCCCTACATAGTATGAGTGAATACGAATAGTAGCAGCACCAAATTATTACATTTGGGAAGTGCTTTTTTTTTCAAGGGCCAAATACCTTTTGCTCAGGAGCTCACATTCTCAAGTTCAGAAAATAATAGCCTCTACTGTACAGTCGTGGACAAACAAACACGACAATTTTAATATCTCAAGAACAACAATTTTTTAGGGAAAACTAAGTCCAGATTCAGATTCAGGGAAGCCAAATATGTCTAAAAACATACCTCTGAAGTCTTTCCCACAAGTATTTTGGGCGGCCAAATTTTTGGGCGAAATTTTTCGAAGATTTCAGGGCTTTTGAGTGGGTTTGGGTGAATAGACCACCTCCTTTGGTGATCTGGATGTCATCAAATAATGATTATCATATCAAGTTAGCTCAAATAGGTGTCAGAGTCGCATCAAAAATCTACATTTTACTTTATTACCTAAGCTCGGCTAAAGTACTCGAGCAGGATGGTGTCAATATCTCATAAATGAGAAATTTCTCGACCACAGAGACTTTACTATTGAATCTAGGGTATTAAGCCATGTCAACAAACACCCTTGGAACATTTTTCCACGAGAAACCTTAGCACTATGCTGGCTGCAGACCATTGTCAGCTAATGTGAGGGAGGATGCATGTTATCAGATGTCATCTACTACTTAGTACATGATACATTGATCAAACATTGTCTAAACAGAGCCAAAAAGCCCCAAAAAGCCCAAAATAAGAACTGCAGGAGTGCCAAAGGGAGAGGTAGAGTGCGCTGACAAATCAAATTGGTATTTTAGGCAATGCATAATTATTTTTTTCTGACACGGGAACACAATATTTTGGTTTATATTTGTCAGATCCTTATCCAGCTGTTCAAAAGGCGTCGATTGCACTATTTTTTGGAATTTTTAGACAAGATTTTGTGTCTGGCCAAATTTTTCATTTCAACAGCTATGAAGAATCGGCTCGTGCAATTCAACTTAATAGGTCCTAAATACATTGTTTGTGCATTAAAACGGACAATCTGATGTGTGAGCTGGTGTCCATAATTGGACCAAATTTTTTGTTGTGTTTGTTTGTCCGCGACTGTAGAAGTTCTGCGAATCATGGAAGATATAAATTCGGGAAAATCTTATCATCAACAGCACGTGACCGGTTGACCCTTTAAGCTTACCTCCTCCGAGTCCGTCGCCAATCCATCTTGGGTCCACCTTTGTAGTGTGGGTCTCTGCTTGCGCTACCTCTTCTTCAATGATCCGCGCAGCAGAGGTTGGAAACAGCTATCCTTCCGTTTGATTGCCAGTGACTTTGTGCGTACCGAGGCATATAACAGCCGATCGTGCTAGCAGGCGGGGCAGGAGATGAAGGTTGGGCAATTATTTTAGGCATAGGGCCCCATGAGACCACTTCTCTTGACTCAAGTACGTGCTCATACTGTAGCCAATCGTCGGCCGCTATGATATTCACCTTTCGCAACCTGTAGAAGCCCCGC
>QLOK01000747.1:0-16318 GCA_003313805.1 Tricholoma flavovirens
AATGAAGTACTGATTGATTGATGTATATATCGACTTAATGTACATATATAGAGATGTAAATGACATGTATAAAACACCCATGTTTTCAAGGGGCTGAAGGTCCCAAAGAACTATCTCATTGAGTAAAGGACATTTGTAAAACAACTGTCTCATTGAATAAATGTATGCAAGGGGGTTTGGGGGGCTTGCCCCCCTACAAGCTCTAAATGGAGTGCTAAGTACTAAAAATGTACATAATGAGTTGCATATGATGTCCCTGGGTGTGTTGAAGAATTGAGTAAGTTACTGGCAGGCACATGATTCCCTGTGTGTGTTGTCTCACTGGGTGGAGCGCCCCAACAAGCTGGAGAAATGTGCTGTAGGCACAAGGGGAGCAACACAAGCCAAGTGCCATAGGCATGTTCAATATAGATTTAATGTACATAATGACTTATGACACATACAGGCAGAAATAAATTACTGGGATGAAACATAAAACAAATTACTGGGATCAAAAATACCACACGCATGCCGTAGGCACGATTCTTAACCTTGTGGATTATGAAGCAAAAGTAGATTATTTAAACACAAGTTACTCTCATCTTGTGACAAGAGGATTGGGGATTGGTAATCAGATGTGGCAGGGTGAAATAAAAGTGAGGGCGCACAGAATAAGAGTTGTGTTCTTCTATCACGGCAACACCAAATCCACACTAGGACCTTCGTGCGGGCTCAACAAGAAGACATGACAAATATAGAAAGGGGGATCAAAGTTTGATTTGATGTGGTAATAATAGAATGGTTGGTTGACAAAGGTGTTTCCGCACACAATGTGATGGTGGGAATCCTAAGAGAACACAACTGATGTGTCTCTTAGTATTTATTGGTTTATATACTAAGTTACAACTGTTGTGCAATATTTGAATACTGTTTTACAATGCAAGTGTACAGTTGCATACATATTCTAAATATAGGACATGTGAGAATTATCCGTCTCACAGTCGCGTTCCTTGATAATTTTAATGTTTTTTGGTGTAATACTATTGCAAAAAAAAATAAGAAAAACTATGATAGGTAACTGTGCATGTTTTCTAACAATGATGAACCAGGGACATGAGTAAGGATCTTTGATAGCAAAGGAAGGGTTTGACAGGGCACTACAGATGGGGAGGACCAAGGAATCACTGAAGAAAGCTGCCACCGATGATACCACCAACTCAGTCACTGAGACTACTACCACCATCAAAACTGACCTGCATAACGACTCTAGCAGCCAGACAACGATGACTGCCACCATCAACGCCATTACACAAACAGTACCCTGTGCTACCAGTCCATTGACACCACCGCTATCTGCCACACTGATGACACCTGCACAGCCCCTGTCAGCACTGTCAATGTCGTTGACAACCACCACAACCACTTTTTAGACTGCCACCATCATACAGCCTACACATTTCGTCAACTCCCCTGGTGAACTCATTACTTGGAATCCCAATACTACACCGACAGTCCCTCTTTCCACTTCTCAGTTATTGTTGCCATGATTGTTGATGCCACATAGTATGATGCATGTTTTGGTCATTATTCCCAGCTGAATGAGCTAAACAATCTTGCAGCATTCAAGTTGTCTAGCACTTTGGTGATTGTACAAGTTGCAACCACATTCTGTTGTTCCTGTATAAAATTTGCTCTCAGTCAGTATTCCGGTTTCTTTTGAATGCTCTTATATCTTTTGTTTCTTGCAATCCAGTATCTTGCACTCCTTGGTTTGTGGACCTGTATACCCCAATGATGTTGCAATTGTCACACCAAGATAACCAGGTATGATACTTACATAGCTGTGCTACATTTTCTTCCTGCCCGCTACTTACTACTCTAGTCAGAACCACCGCACTTTCCCTTGCATTATCGCATCTCGCCCATTCTGTCTAGCCACTCTACTGCTCTACCTTGCATAATGACTGCTATTACCTTGTGTACTGATTGCCAGGCCCTAAACAATGTAGTACTACAGCCTGCAGCCCTGAGAATGAAAGTACACAACGACGAGCAACTGTGTTCATCGAAATGCATTGTTCACTTGATGGAACGACCCTGCTCCACCAGGAACTCCAAACAACCTTCTAGGAGCTCTCCCAGACGACTTAGGCCCCCCCAGCTTGCCCCCATTCCCCCAGTTGAACACCCCGGAACGACACATGCCACTGCCATGTCATTGTTGATGGACACATTGATGACAGCTGATTCCCCTGCTCTGCCTGACTCAGGACCACAACTTACAGCCCCAGAACAATGACATACATGGCCAGACCCAGTGAAACACCCCCAAAATGTGTCCAAAACACCCTGCTTACCCCAGAACCCCCAGAAACAAGCTGTTTCGCTGCCACCCATGTTGTACACCCCTGCCACATCATTAATGACATTGTTGACAACTGCTGACAACCCCCATTCACCATCTACACCCCCATTTCCACCAGTACACCCCTGCTCACCCCTGCTTGACCCTAAACGAGCTGTTTCACCACCTCCCACACATTTCGACTGGGCTGATGACACTGCATCATTACCCACTGCCCCCAGCACCCTACCATGAGACATCTTGGGTCTGAAGACAGGCTGACCACAGCTGTTTGGGACCCTACAATGACGTATGAGGCAACGACAAGCCCCACCAATTTTTTTTTCCATCATCTCGATTTTTTTTGCCATTCAGCTTTGCCATCTCATGTTCCATCTCAACCTTTATCACCTGATGCCATTGGACCAGGCAAACTTGTTATTGTTGCCCCTGTTGGAGTAGCACCTGCACCTGCTGCTCCTGTTCTGAAGCTTGACTGGGATCAAGACCCCTGACTTGCTGACTTGAGTAGGGCCCTTCAGGCATTGGGATGGACACCCTGTTGAGTTTTGTTTTATTTTTTATATCAACCATACATTTTTCTGGCTTCAGAGATTTTAGATTTTAGATCATTCTTATTTTCTCATTTGAACAGGTTTCTTTTTTCTGGTTGTTTTTCTTCTGGGTGATGAGGACATTGCCATGTGGGACATGGGTGGATGGCACCACTCCATGTGATCATGTGACTAGCTACATGTACATGTAGACAGACCTTATCACTAGCCATACCATCACCTTGCCATGCCACAGCTATATATGTGTCACATGGTTTGACTTGCCGAGACCGCTGCCTGGTAAGCAAGGTTTCTGCTGATGCACCTATTTATATTCCTTTGCACATATTGGGGAGAGACAGTGCACCTGACCTGTGGCTTGTGACCAATGGGTGGTAAGGTCAGATGTCTGTGATGTGACAAATCTTAGTTACTAGTGACATATCACACTTAAACTTGAACTTTGCTGTTGACACTTTGCTGTTGACACTGAGTGCAAATTCTGACCTCCAATGTCTGAAAAGACCTCCTGTGCCAGTGGGGCTTGGACACCTCTTCTTATGCCACTTCCAGGGGATGTTGCAGCTTTCTTCAGGAAATCTTTGGAATCCATCTCAGAGGGTTATCAATCACGTTCAACTGTTACTTGTTGGTTAGCTGACCTGAAGAAAGGAGTTTGGGGACAACCAGACATGGTATGAAAAGTAGTTGCTAGCTTGCAAGCTCCATATTCATCCCACTTGGCTTCTTAGATGACCACTATTGGTAACTGGTTGAATAAGGCAACTGGTTTAGATACTACTAGTAGTGATATTGATCCTGAAATTTTGCTGGATGCTTGCATTGATGTAGACCTTGCAATTCAGCTAGAGGATAAGGAGACTGTCGTTGAGGTTCTCAGCAGACTTCAAAAGGAAATCCAAAACCTCCAGGTAAGGGTTTATTATTTGCATAAATTCTGAGACTGAGTGTTTTAAATCCAAATAGTTTGGAACTGGGCAACTTCAGAACCATCAGCACAACGTGATGCAACATATTTCCCAAGTTGGTGAAGAAGTTTCTGACTTCGAAGAATCAGAAGAAGATCTGGTAGAGAATGTTATGGGTGAGTTTTCCATGTTGGAAAGCTAGCTCATTTAGCTCATTATTGTAGATCCATCCTATGAGTCCATGTCAAACCCAGAGAAGTCTCCTGTTCATAAGCAACAATGAGTAATTTCCCCTCTCCCTGAGTCAAGAGTTCCTTTGCATGCATTTATGCATCTGCCAGTCACAGCTAGAGGGAAGGCAGAATGGCATCGGGGGATGGCAAGTAATCCTCAAGCTTGGGAATGTCAATGCAGCTCTTGGAAGAAGAGTCTTGTAGATGCTCATTTTGACTCACAGGTGTGTATAATGAATTATAGTAGGGGAATAGTAACAGAAACTCCATTTTTAGCCTTCACAAGAACTGTGGTCAGAACTCTATGATGGTGTGGTGTATGTGCTTCATGAGATGAGGCAAGTGGGTGCTGTAATATACAAGAAGGCTGAGTGGTGTTCCCAAGTAAAGGTAGGAATCTGGCAGTGTTTATCTGATAAGTCTTTAAAATTAAAATTTAGAAGACTGGGTTGTCAGAAGCAATTCACCTGTGGTGTAATCCAAAAGGCCTTGTTCAGTGGAATCTACCATTTCTCCAATCGCTTTTCTGCAAACATCGCATTCAAGAGTCTTTGGCTTGTGTCCTTCATAGCTGGACTCCTGATGATATAGTTGGCAGCTGGAAGTATGACAAGGAGTTATTCACCCCTAAGTTTGTTCCAACTCTTCAGGTATCAATTAGACTTCTGTGCCTTTCTCTTCTAATTTCCTTTCATTAGGCAGGAAACAAGTTGGTGGATGGCTTGGCCCTGGTTGAAGCATTGAAATGCAATCCAGACATTGTTCCTAGGGCTAGCTATCCTCAGTCTGTTTATTTTTTGTTGAATCTGTCCAACTTTCAACAAGCTTGGGATATGTGGTTGTGCTACTCTTTAGAACTGCAAGGCTATAATGTGTGCTTTTGAATCTCTCCTGACCTATTAAACTTGATGTGCAAAGCAGATTACAGAATGCAGCAATACAGGAAAACTGTACAGTCAGGTTATGGACCATCTTATACATCTTGAACAGAAACATCAGCTGGAACATTTCATTCCATCTCCCCAATTGTCAGCTATCTTTTGTCACTCTGCATGCTTCAGCTCTGTCCGGAAGTCTGTCAAACAACATGCATTTCATGGAAAGTGTATTTGATGCAAAGATTTGAAGGAGAACGAAAAATGCATCCAACAGATATATGTTAACAAAACCCCCATTGACAAAAACCTATTGGGTTGTGGGGTTTCCATGGCTCCAGAAGGTGAACAAATGCGACCTCTCCCAGTGAGTCTGAAAAACTACTGTGAAGAATTTTTGTACTAAAACCTTACAGCAACCTAAATCACTGCAGTGTGATCAACCAAAGCCAATTCTCCACCCTGATCATTTGGGCATGACAGGACTTGAGCCTAATGGTGCTATCTTAGAACGTTGTGGCCAGCACACTTATGAATTCATTGATGCAAATACTGAAGAAAAGGTACATATGTGCCCATTGTCAGAAAATGTGTTCTTGATTGCTCAGACTGGAACCCATCAGTTGGATTTCTGGACTTATGGTGCATTCTCACCAGAGCACCACCAGTTACTCTTGGAACATCATGACCGTCTCAGGACTGTGAAACCTATCAAGCATGGACAGGGATTTGACAGTTACTCAGATGGCAAAATGTTTGCTCATGGGACAAGAACACCTATGAGAGGATGCCCTGGAGACAGCTATGCCATGTACCAAGGCATGGAAGCTGATACAGTTGAAGGAATAAACAGTCTCTTTGATCATGCTGAGGTCAATTCTAATTGATTCTCCCTTTATTTTATTCATTTGTATTCTGGTCTCTTACAGGATGGAATGGTACTCTATGAAACAGCTAGGTTCCATCATCCTCAGCTGTGCCAAGATCTGCATCATCAAACTAGTGAAGCTGAATGTCTAGGAATCACTGGTACCTCTCTGTACTTGTGTGATAATTTTGCCAGCCCACTGCACAAAGATAAGGACAAGATCCAGGGCTTGTGCTCTCAGTACTGTCTACATGCAGATGAAAATCTAAAGGAGTGTGGATTTATCTATGGTGTTTATTGTATCTATATGGTATCAAGATCTAATAGTCTTTGGTAAGTCCTGCATTACTTCTCTACACTATAAAATCCAATTAAATGGGCTAGGTCTTTCACTGGAGAGGAGGAACATTGTACTATGCTTCCCTCTACCAAACCTCTGCCAGTGTTGGCAGGGACTCCCTCCCTTTTAGAAGAACAAACACTATGCCTGCGAGGAGGTGCATCCGAAGCAAGAGTATCCACTGGATCACATCCGAGTCTTACTGCCCCCCTCTCTGATGTCACTATGGCAGGCAACTTTCAAAGGGTGAGGAATACCTATGACAGCAGAGGACAATACTGGAGGGGACAAGTTGACTGATTTACTTATTGTACTTGAAACAAATCTTGTTTAACTTTACTTCTTGAGTTCTTTGTAAATCATCTTGTCAATTGCTAAGCCTCAGTTCAGAGCATTCCAGCTGCAAATAAATTAATGAAAGAATTGCCTGGCCCTTCCACTACATTCCAAAGCATTGCAACTCTTTCCAAGTATTGTGAGTCTCAGTTCAGAGTAATGTCAGCATTCCAGCTGCAGATAAATTGATCAAAGAATTAGCTGGCTAGTGCCAAGACACTGCAATTCCTGCATCCATCTTTATGAATAGGTAACCCATTATTTACATCTGTCAAACTTGGAGGGTTCGGCAATTCCCATCTGGTTATTTCTGTGTCTCCACGTTTTCCTGATGGTGGCGGATGAATTTCAGACCCCGTGCATTGAGATGAGTCTGTTTCGACGATATCGTCGAGTGAGGCCACCTGAGTTCGTTTATCGATACTATGTACGTCCTGGCTGAGGAGGAAAGTGCGCGACCGCCGACAACCGTGACAAGTGAGGTTAACATTGTTTTACTACTACAATGGTGACAAAACTTTGATTTATCACTGGTCGCTTTCCAAGGACACGCACAATTGCTGTGCCGCCAAGAGGAGAGTCAAATCAGCAGATTTGAAATTGAGATCGAGAATGAAAAAGACTTGACAAGAGTGGGATTCGAACCCACGCCTTCAATCGAAGATGAGAAACCCGTTAGCTGGGCAAGCTTTCGCTTGAGTCACACGCCTTGGACCGCTCGGCCATCTTGCCTTGCATAGGAGGAAGAGAAATGAAACTATGAGTAAGATCGGTGAGTGAAAGTATGACATAAGCGAGACACGTCGCCGACAAAAAAGTTGGTGAGCTGGCCATTTCGTTCCTTTCATTTTGACCATGAGCGGTTGCAAGTCTTACTTTGAATGTTTCTATACTTTTGTACTAATTCTGGCATTTAGTCAGGTTTCTCAATCTGGTCAGGCCATTCCTTCCCATTCTTCCCGAAGTGTCATCCCCGGACCGCAAAGTACGTGAAAATGTGTATTTTCTGATAAATCTGACCAAAAAAACACAACGCAGGTCCCATTCAACCAAAAAGTATTATGGACAGCAGTCACTCTTCTTATTTTCTTGGTTTGCTCTCAAGTGCCATTGTACGGAATCATGTCCTCAGACTCGTCCGATCCGTTATACTGGATGCGTGTCATCCTCGCCTCTAACCGTGGTACTCTCATGGAACTCGGCATAACCCCAATCGTAACTTCAGGAATGATCATGCAACTCCTCGCCGGTGCAAACCTCATCGAAGTCGACTTTGCCTTGAAAGAGGACCGTGCTCTCTTTAGCGGTGCTCAAAAACGTCTGTACTCTCTCTCTCATACTGCAATGTATATCCATCTAACCCTTCCACTAGTGTTTGCCCTCATCATCTCCCTCGGCCAAGCTACCGTTTATGTTCTCACAGGTCTATACGGTCAGCCCAGCGACATAGGCGCAGGTGTCTGTCTCCTCCTCATCATCCAACTCATCGTCGCCGCCCTCATCGTCATTCTCCTCGACGAACTCCTCCAAAAAGGTTACGGTCTCGGCTCCGGCATCAACCTCTTCATCGCAACCAACATCTGCGAATCCATCGTCTGGAAGGCCTTCTCCCCAACCACCGTCAACACCGGCCGTGGGCCCGAATTCGAAGGGGCACTCGTCGCGTTGTTCCACCTGTTGTTCACCTGGAACGATAAAGGTCGTGCCCTCAGGGAGGCATTCTGGAGGGATCGCTTGCCGAATGTGATGAACCTCATCGCGACCATCGGCATCTTCGCCGTCGTCATCTATCTCCAAGGATTCAGGATCGAGATCCCTGTTAAGAGCAGCAGATTCCGCGGACAGAGAGGGTCGTACCCCGTTAAATTGTTTTACACCTCGAATATGCCGATCATGTTGGAAAGTGCGCTCACGTCGAATGTGTTCATCATCTCGCAGATGCTCGCCGGCCGTTTCCCGTCCAACTTTTTCGTCAAGCTGCTTGGTGTTTGGGAGGTTCGTTCCCTCCCTCGGCCCTTTGGATGACACATACTAACCCCCCCCCCGCGTTCTCCCTACAGCCAACCGATGATTCTCCGCAGCTCGTCGCCAAGTCCGGTATCGCATACTACATCTCCCCTCCGCGCACCATGACAGAGGCGGTGCTCGACCCCATCCACACCCTCGTCTACATCTCTTTCATGCTTACCGCCTGCGCCTTGTTCTCCAAAACCTGGATCGAAGTCTCGGGCTCAGGTCCTCGGGAAGTGGCGAAACAGCTCAAGGATCAACAGATGGTGGGTAATCTAGATTGCTCGTATGGGGATGACCTGACCCTGGTGGCTTGTTTCGTCTGTATAGGTTATGGCTGGCCATCGTGAGGGATCGATGTACAAGGAACTCAAGCGTGTTATACCGACTGCCGCGGCGTTTGGTGGTGCGATCCTTGGGTTGTTGTCCGTTGCGGCAGATTTGCTCGGTGCGATCGGGAGTGGGACGGGTATTTTGATGGCTGTTACTATTATTTATAGCTGTGAGTGTTCTTACATTCTTGCGTTACATGTTCTTGGGCTCAAGGGCTGATACTTCCTTTTTTTTCTGCGAATTGTAGACTGGGAGATTGGTATGAGGGTGAGTTTTTTTTTTCCTTTTTTTTTCTCTTCATGTTTTGGGGAGTTGCTGACTTGGCGTTTTTCTTTTTTCTTTTTTCTTTTTTTGTGGAACAATAGGAATCTGGAGGACCGGAAATGGCAGCGTTCGGAGACCTGATATAGACGCCCTATTACACTCCGCGTTTTGCATCCTGTTAATGTTTACAGATTAAATATTGGCATGTATTCTTATGAATTTTGGTGCCTTCTGAATGAGAACCAATGATAATGAGGGGGTTCAGTTTCATCTCTCTCTCCCCCCCCCCCTCTCTCTCTTTTTGTCGTTGGATGGAAAGTAAGATATGAATCACACCGTGACGAAGAGGTGGTGTTTACATAATCGCGACATGCTGTGACCACGAGTCCGAGTCAAGGTTCAAGTTCTCAAGGAGTTGGTAAAACGGCAAACGGAAAAACATCAACAGACTGGTGTGGCATTTTGAAGGAGAGCCTGGCTCGGAGCGCACCTGTGTGTACGTAGTACCATGCCGTAAATGGAGAGCGGAGAAAACAACTTGAAAGAGTTGCAATCCGGCTTTGGGCAATCGGAGGAATGTCAAACTGTCATATTCACCTGCAAATCCCAGAAACTGCCTCTTGTTAGAAGTAGAGGAGGGGGGGTCTGCTCCACCTCTAACAAGAGTGTCAATGCATAAATATAATGTTGCGAAATAAATATTCTCTGTACCCCAACCAAGACAGCTAACCCCGCCGCCAACCTGTTTTCGAAGCTTTTGGTATATCATCGATACCATCAACTAGGACAAGTACATGTTCCCCCATCATTTGTAACTCCCCTCCTATGTAGCTTGAACCTCTGTGCTTTCTCTTCCACAGAGCGTCAGTTTCTTCGCTATCGTGCTCCTCCGTTACCGGTCAATTATATTCCTAGCGATCCCCCCGGGGGCTTCTCCAAACTGCCAGTGCCAGTGTGAGCTCATGGGCTGAGATGAGTCTTGTCATACCAATTAGTAATCATGATACACTGACCGCGAGCTTCTGCGAAGTCAACCATGTACATTTGGCTGCGAGTGCATACTATGAGCCTTGCCAGCTGCTTTCCACGACTACTCGGACTCGAAGCAGATTACTGTTGTCGCCCAGTGGCTCCGATGTCCGAGAAGCTTGAGTTTATGTTGCTTGGAAAATTGATTCTGGTATTGAATGAATTCTTATGTCAGGATGCCAGTGACTCTGAGTGATCGACAACGTATAGCCTGAGGCTGAAAGATGTGCCGAGTCTTGGCTTAGATTCAAATTTCATTTAGATGACGAACGCACCTTCAATGAATCATGAAGCCGCATCTTCAGCTATGAAAGGATTCAAAATTGAGGTACCAAACGCGTACGGATCACAGATGGACTGGTTGAACTTTTTGACGATCATCAATTCTCTGTAGTGTCCGATTAGGCTTGCTGACAGCCACGACTCTACATATTGGGCATTGTACCTGCCAAATGTGAATGTGCGCGATCACACAGGAATCCCAACAATTATAGTGTGGGGTGAGGGCCATGAAAGATTGAACAGAAGATAATGTTTGTATTGAGCTCGTAACAAGCGTGCAAGGAGTACACAAATGAACATTGTGTCCTACGTATAACATGCACCACGAAGTCAAATAGTACTAGTTTCCAGCACACCGATGTTACCAAGGTATGAACGACCTCCAGGCCTCCACAAATGCACTCATGGCACCGAATAGCTACGCCTGCCACCGAAGCCGCCTCAAACAAGCAAGCCCCACTAATAGTAGTAGTACTACGCCATCTGCCCATGCAGCTCAACCTCTGTTACTGCTGCTTAAATTAAAGATCACAGAACGACGGCGGTTGTCGGGGGTTTGTCACGGTGTGGCCAGTGGTGGGTTCCGTGGGTCCGGGGGTGCTAGCTTCGAGTGTTTCAGATTCTTACCTCGATGCTTAGTGGGATGCTTCGACACCGAGCTTCACGAGCTAAATCACAACCTGTCAACGAGGAATGAGGCAAGGAAAAACGGGGCAAATCTCAGAAATGACCGATAGGGAGAATACTGGTGCTGATTCGGCTCCGTGGAAATGAGAGAAATGGATAAGAATGAGTAGAGTCGAGTCTGTGATATTGAGGGAGTCGCAGAATAAGCTTTGGGATAAGGAGATTGAGACCCGACCCGTAAATCGCGGTAAGAATGAAGAGGTGTCAAATCTGGCAAACGACTTGAAGGAACGTTCGCTTAATCAAAGGAACCCCCAGATAAAGTTGTTCTGACTTACATACTATGCCTGTTCAACGTACAGGTCCTGCCGTATGATATGATCCGCATGCTTGAGGAATTTGCTGATAAAGAGGGTCCCAGCTCGGTTGACAATGGGGAAAGAGTTGTGAGTGCGAGCATTGCTGGTTGTTGATATGTAGTACATACTTCTTTCGCGATTTGCTTGACGTTCGAGATGAATCGATAACAACGATAGTATGGTTAAGTAATTATGTGCGTAGGAGTAAAGAGCCGTACAATACAGTGCACAAGAACTTCAATAGTTGACGGTCAAGTGAATACGAGGATGGCCGTGAGTAATGGGTCGGGCCAGAAACGAAAGTCTCAGTTCCACCGCTGCAGGGGATAAATACAGGCGACTAAACTATTTACTATCCACCTACAGTCGTCTGCGATGAGATGAGATTAATACGGTGATACGCCAAAAGTTAGTGTGAAAAGACTCACGTACGTAGCTACGTACATCCTTCATCACTGTTATGTGATGACAAAGTTGTCAGTCGTCCAAGGATGTAAAAAACATGAGATACGCACCACACGTATACTGACAACCGACGAACTAAGCGGGGATCATCAAGTCGCCCCAGGACCTCACAGCCATGATACCCCCAATGAACATCCCCACTCCAGTCAGAATGTTCAGATTTCCTGGAAGCTTATCCGGCGCCATGATCTCCGACTCAATGAATCTAACAACCAGAATAAGGAATCAGCCAGACTGTCCAGTAAACCGCGCCCATTCTTAAACCACACCAACGACCAACGCACCGAGAGAAAGCACTGCGATCTTCGTCTGGGCCACCTGCAAGGGCTGAGCGGCGTTGAGGAAATGTAGAGGGGTGTGGGATATATGAAGGCCCTGAACCGGGAGGCTCTGAACGACGGGCCATGCGTGAAGATGAGGAAGCGGGAGTGGTGAATATGAAAGTACGAGTCTGGGTTTTGGATGAAGCTGTCGACGCCGTTGTGCAAAAAGTTCTGTCAAATTGGGTTGGTGATGTTTGGGAGTGTTTGGGTCAGGTCGCCTTCCACTGCATCTCCTGAACATCACGAAGAACACCCTTCTCCTCTTTAAAGTGGGGGTGAAAGGTGTAGTTTCGCCCTCGACAAGGAACCATTTACCAGGGACAAAGAGTAAGATTATGGGATTCAGACATTCAAGTTGGAGTTGAAAGTGGGACCCGCTACATATTCAAAAACAGGGGCGCCAGGACCCCAAAAACAGCCTTGAAGAAGGCAACGTAGACGTTCTGCTGCAACAAAATCTGAATGGTCTAGGTCGAATGCCAGCTCGCCTCGGGCGGCCGTCAGAGTCGGGAGACTTACTTACATACATGCAGCATGCATCATTAATATACACGGATTCCACAAGCAGGAATATATATAGTTTCCCCACCAATCCGGTCCCGATTCCAAAACGTGGCTCCAATATAAGTATCACACACGAGATCCCCGATGGCCATCTCGCCGTACAAACAAATGCCGAGATATGATCATGCCAATTGCACCACATATCACCATTGCCTGTCAAATACCGTTAAATACTTTCAAAGGCGAGGAACGTCAAAACCTACTCCACAAAATATGATGGATTTATGCCAGGTATATCGACCATGGTACGAGTTCATTAAAGCGCCCTCGATGGGTGTTCCGACTAGGAAAGCCACCCCAACAATCGAAAACGCAACTCCCATGCGTGTGCTGACGGAATTGATTAAGCTAGCAGTCAAGCGAGTACATTGCCAAACGTACCCGTGTTCACCGGCATGCGTACTCAGTTGTGTCAATAATGATGGTATGAGTGAAATATCTAGATAAGACAGATCAGCTTATGGAGGACTCGGAATCAAAGCAGCATGTTCAGCTAACAAGAGCCCGACCAGAATCCGTATAGGAAACCAAAGATGCCGATGCCAGCGAAGTCGTGGATCCAAAAGGCGCTGAAGGCGAGGATCGACGAAACGATGAGGCATGGGATCAGCATGTTGTAGGGCCCAATTTGGTCTGCGAAGATGCTAGGAAGCAGGCGACCGAGGAAACTTCCGGCATTTAAAATGGCCATCTGAGTGATTTTCGTAGTTAATGCATGACCATCAGACACGTAACAGATGCCAACGTACCGCATAGAAAGCTAGTTCTTCGGCAAACCCTTTGTCGATCGCATATAGTTGCAAATAGAAATCTTCCGGACCAAGGGTCAATTAGTAGTCATTTTGGAAGGAGGAGAAACGCACAGGGGAAGAAAAGACCGAGGCCGATGCAAAATGCAGCTGCAATAGAAACGAGATACGCCGTGTCCTGGAAGATAGCTTTGAAATCCGGTTTTGGCAGGTGGGATTTTTGTGAATGTTCAACTTTCATGGCGAAATTGGCGAAGAGCAGCAGAACACTTGTGATGGCAGCCGTCACGCGAATTGCGTTTGCAAAGGAAGTTATCTTCCTGAGCTGAGTAAGAATTATCGGCCAAACAATCCCGCCAATGGACGCTCCCTAGTCGACGATTAGCAAAACCGAGGGCAAAGGAGCTGACACAAAACTCTCACAGAGATGGAGACACCGGTAGTGAGCGCCCTTCGTCGCTTGAAGTGCTGACCAATAATGGTAATTGACGGGAGAAAAAGTAAGGCCTGGCCAAGTCCCATGCCGACTCCCTGTGCCAGAAAGACCTAGAAGATAATAAGTATGAAAAGATGCACAGAAAACATAAGTCAGAAACCTGGTAATATTGACCTCGAGAGGTGAGGGATAGCATGAACATCGACATCACTTGAACGACGGATCCAATCACGATCATATGATGACTGAAGGAAGGTGAGGACTCGGGAGGGGAACATATCTTATGGGGTTTACATACAAATATCCTGAATCGAACGCTCTGCCTATGAATACTCCGGGCATGTATTGCACGAACAGTTGAAAGCTGCCTATCCAACTGACTGACGTGAGTAAACATAATGAGACGAAACGAGACCCCTTCATACCTGATGTCGGAAGGAGACTTGTTTTGCAGAAACTCTCGGGTATAGAAATCTTGATAAACACCAAACGCAGAGATATACCTTGATCAACGTTAAAACTTAAACTTCTTGGTCGTGATCCATGAGAGTTTGCTTACCCATACGTGCAGAATTGTATCACCCATCTGCAGTAGAGCTAAAGGGTAAGAACAAAAGTAGCTTAGTTTGAAGGTTGACTTACGCGCCAGTGACCGTCATCCAAGCATCTCGGCCCCCGTCTAACGGAGTAGTCAAGAAACTCTTCGTTGTGCAGCGGGCCTCGTTGATAACCCCATCCTCTTCTGAAGCCGCCTGATTGGAAAACGAAACATGAGCAAACGACTTGCCCTCTACAGACATGTTAACTTCGACGGGTGTAAGGGTCAACTGAAAACCACACACTTACAGTATATATATATACCCGTAGAGAAGACTGGAGTGGTATCAATGTCGGAAGGTAAGGAAGGACACAGCAAGATCGAATCAACGTCTTATTACCTCTTTGTAGATGCCTAGAATCCAGGTCGACGAACTTGAAGAATCCACTGGCAGAACATCGGACTCCGAAATTCGAATCATTAAATAATTCCTCGTTTGGCTGCAACAAATTAGAGACTACCTGGTACTATCGCCAGCTGCATACTACTTCACTTGGATACATGACGTGCCCATAATTGATCCCAGGATGAAATGAAAATGCCCATAGCTTCCACTGATTCGTGTCCGTCTGTCAATAACTTGAAGGCGGTAGACGGTAGAACCAAGCGGAAGTTAATGAGGTCATGCCGAAGTTTGGTGTAGCCTTGAAAAGGGTTAAATAAAACACTTCCTGAACACTTCCGTGCTCTTCTACGGCCGAGTCGTTCAGGTGCACATCCGCAACGTTCCCAGGTGCCCAGCAACCTCGTGAACATTACACACCTGTTACATACAAATACGACCACCAGCCTATCATCTCCATGGGAGTCAAGGTATAGCGGCACAATAATGATCTCGAGGGGCTAGACTCTTGAAAGCTATGGATTCCATCATCACACTGTTCGCTCCCAAAACGGATGCCCGCGTTTTTGTTTGATGAGGCGTCAATTTGACCTGAAGTTGACAGTGGCAATTGCACTGGCACGACGGTCAGCCACCACGTGCTCGAGTGAATCTATCGTGGCTTTATTTTACGGACTTGACCCTACCTTACACGCAAGAAATACGTTTCGAGATCTACTTTCAAATTGAAATGGGGATGCAATGGGGATGTCCAATTCCGACTGTGATGGCCGTGGCATGACACGTGACACGTTGTCACAAAGCGTGACAGATATTGAAACAGCTACTGTAAACCAAATTTGCAGCCTCAATATCCTGGACTTTTTGTGACTAAACACAAGGATTATGCATTGGAATATGATATATATCATAATTTCATTTGAATTCATCAAATAAGCTATGCATTTGCCTCTGTGTTATTATGAAAGAACATTGCTCGTGCATTATTAGTGATGTGCAGGGCCTGGCTCAGCTCGAAAGCTGGGGCTTGGGCTCGGCTTGAGCAGGCTCAGGCTTCAATATATTGTGAGCCAGGCCTTGGTAGTGGGCTCAGGCTTGGCTCAGGCTTGAGCTGGGGCTTGAGGAGGGGATGTGAGATATTCATAATTAGTGTTGCCAATGGCACGGCTCGGAGCCGCGAGCCGTCGAGCCGAGCCGCTATTTTGGGCGAGCCACGCCGGTAAATTGGCTCTAGGCTATACCTGGCTCAGCTCTTAGATTGGGCGGCTCAGAGCGGCTCAGAGCGGCTAAGCCATCCAAATATAGCGCGTGTCAGCTGGCTTTGATGACTACGCGTTGCTGTCGTGCTGGCTGCTCGTCCCGCGTTGCTTCCCCTCCCCTCTCTTCATCTACTTTATACTATACTCTTTTCCCTTGTTGTATGCTGTTATCTAGTGTATGGGACCCTTGTAACACAAAGTGAGCATATTTTTGACTTT
>QLOK01000749.1:0-14516 GCA_003313805.1 Tricholoma flavovirens
TTGTGTCAGGGTAATCTAGCCCTTGCACCCGCCTGGAAGGCTGAACATGTCGTCCTCCCTCAACAATCAGCCCCAAATCAACTTTGTCTCGCTCCCGACGTGACATTTCATGATAGAAGGGCCTCTGCACATTGTGTGGATGGATGAAAAAAAAAGGCGAAGGGTCTTCTCAAGGTCCAAATATAGGCAAATGTTACCAACTTACTGTTACATCATTTTACGTACTATCGATACTCTACCAAAGATACAAGTTTTTGAACATGATTGTCGAAACCTTTGGTCGTCTTTGTGGAGGTGCGTAATCCCTTACTGTACACTACTCAGGTCCACGCAGTCCGGACCTGGTTCGCGGTCCACCCCTCGACTGGACCAGGACCTGTAAGGGCGGTCCGGTCCAGTGTTTTGCTGAACCTGGACTGGACCTGTGAGGGTCGGACCTGGGTCGGACCCGGTTCGGCAGGTCCTGACCTGGACCTTGGACAGTGTATGTGCTGCTCATGTTTTGCGGCAATCTTGGGACATCAATCATTTTATGCAGAAGATATGAAGCTGTCCAAAGTTGTTTGATTGTGGTTTGTCTTGCAGTAATGGCATTGCATGCCCTTTGATTTGCTCATTACATCAGGACCTTTTGCATCCTCTTTAGACCTCTCTGTGTTCATTTAACTGTTGCTGTGAGATTTGACTGTCATGCTCAGGCAATACAGAGACTGACTTATTTTCAGGCTTCTTTGCTTTCTTCAGTTGATGAGGAAGGCAGTCTTCATCTGTCAAGTCATCTCCTTCACTTAGCACCAGCTTGACCATGCTTTCCTGCAGATCCTCATCCTCCCAATCACCACATAACAATGCTTATTTGACATCTGCATCTGATCCCATGCCAGCATCATTGTCATCAATAAGAAACCATGTGCTTTCAGCATACAAGCCTAATCCTTTCTCATGCCTGTCAAGTAGTGTTCTAAGGTTCAGTCCTATAGACTGAAAAAAAAAAAAAACAAGAACCAAACCAAACCAAACCTTGGTCCAGTCCATTT
The DNA here is from genome assembly GCA_003313805.1 of Tricholoma flavovirens. Taxonomy (NCBI): domain Eukaryota; kingdom Fungi; phylum Basidiomycota; class Agaricomycetes; order Agaricales; family Tricholomataceae; genus Tricholoma; species Tricholoma flavovirens. The sequence continues at coordinate 1,038 of QLOK01000749.1, forward strand.
ATCAGTTACAGTTACATACATTTGAGACCAGTCCGGTTCACAGTTACCTTGTTTTTGAAATTATTCAAAACTAATCAAAAACCAGTTTAAACCAGTTATAACCAGTCTTTTCACCCTAGTATATGTATCTACTTGATGCATACCATTCAGAGAGAGAGAAACTAATATTATTATTATTATATTTCTAATTTTACTACAGTGGGACACACCCAGGGAAAAGTGCTGATTTTGAGCATGCTTATATACAGTAATTTACCCTCCCCTTGGTGTTCCATGCAGATCCATGTGGACTGTGGGGATTCCACAGATTCCACACCAGTCTGCATGGAATCTGTGTTAGTCCATGTGGATCCACATGGAATGTGCATCAGTCAGAGCCAGGTGTTGGTCAATTTTTAAGTCCACACAAAAGATTACAACAAACATGGGATTTGACCCCACAACCTCATGATACAAGTAATTTTGGATAGACATTTATACCACTCAGCCACACAGGCAGTGGTGTTACTTATGATTTTCATCATTCAAGACCTAATTACAAATTATAACTAACAAAAAAATAAATCACTGACACTCAAAATGAGTGACAGGTGTATGAAAAATAAGAAAAGCCCCCCTATTGAAGAGGGGGGCAGTGCTACTAAATGTGAAATGCCACCTTGCTGGAGAGAGAGGTGGCAGGTGCAGCATCCACATTTTTCCTACCTTCTGCTGTGGCAGGGTTTGTGTGTGCCACCAGTCCTGCCTCATGTCATTGTTGTCGCCCCTCATTGTTGTAATGCTCCCCCTGTTGTGAGTTGTGGGGGGTCCTTCAAGACTTCACACTACCAGAACATGAATAATGTATATTGTCATGTAGGCAAAATAAAGTGTTAAAGGTGCTCCTATCTTACATAAGACTGGTCCCTTAAAAGGGCCAGTCAGAAGGCAATACTGAGAATTTATAATAAATGTAAACATAAAGTCCAGGATCACTACACCCTCCCCCTTTGGCTTCAGCCAATGGCTGAAGGCAGCTGTTGTTTTTTGGGAAGACTTGATGATCTACATCCTAGTAGGATTGTCCTTGGGCATGCCTTCATTGAGGGAGATCTCTTTGTTGGGCTTTAATGAGGTGCCCATGAAACATTCTTCAATTATTGCATCATGCTCTGGGCTAGGAGTCAGGGCAATGGTTAGCTTGTGGTCAGGGACCCCCAAGCTAGGTAGTGACAGTACTTGAGATACCAGGGTCTCTGGTTTCATGCCCTGAGCTTGTAGACCCACTGACAGCACAGGGTCAGGGTCATCCTCTGAGATGGAGTCAGTGTTGCTTTCACTGATGTCCTCAGTTCTCTTCTTCTTTTGTCACAACAGGTTTGTGATGATGCTGAAATGATTAGAGGAAGAGACCCCTCTGAACCCTCTCAGAGGAATCCCCAACTCAACTTGACATTTTATCTTCAGGGCCCTTTTTTGGCCCTGAGTGAGTTTTGTTGAGATGGTAATATCACCCCAACCTCCAGTGGGATTGAAGTCAGGGTCCATGGAGCCCAGACTAGTCATACTGAGTTGTGCAGGGCATGGTGTAGGAAGATCTGCTGATGAGGGATAAGGCATGCTAGGTTGCCCTGCATGCATAGATTCAGAGAGTCCCCTGAGGGCTCCCCAGTTGGGTGGGTTTGAGTTGGGTCCAGCAAGGGGTCTTGCAGGATTATACACAGCCCTGCCTCATCTCACTTCCTCTTGGGGCTCGGCACTGCAAAGGAGATGTTGGTGGAACTCAGTATCCATCAATGAGGCTCAGTCATCAGAGGTGCATCCTCTTGACATGGGTAAGGTGTTTGCCTCAGTTGGTTCAAAACCTCTGAGGCTGTTGCAGTACTGTGAGCCTGGTAGGGTAGGGATTTCAGCTGTCTAAGTCAGAAAATAGGAAATATCTAATATAAATGGCTGAATGTATGTGAATGAATTTGGGATGAATTTTCATCCCATATATTTCAGCCATCCAAGGGATGGAATTCATATGTGTTACCTTATGAAAATTTCATAACCTAATGGGATAATATCTCATTTGATAAGGGGATGAAATACAGGGAATGATTTTCATCCAAAATGAGAGTATGAGTTTCAACCACATAACATATGACATTTCATTAAGACTTTCAACAAAATATGTGATGGTATTTTCTGCCACAAAGGTGTGGATTACAGGGTGTGTTTTTCAGCCTGAGATAGAATGTAATTTTCATACCATTATGGGGTGCTTTTATTAGTAAATTTCTTTCCTTTATGGTTGAATTGACTGTTTATATCTCATGCCCTAAAGAATTTTGCAGGGAATCTCTCAGATACTATTTCATGCCACAGCAGGCTGAATTTTACTGTGGCCAAAATAATTAATTAATTAACCTCCCTTGTGAGGGAGGGTACTAGATAATTATATATATCAAAAAACTAAAACCTCCCCCCTGAGGCAAATGCAAGGGGGGGCAACAATATAGAACAGAAGAAAAAAAAACCACCCCCATGTAAAATGTGGGGAGGGGGTCATGATGTGGCTGCCACTGTCCCTGTTGTTATTGTTGTCCTGCTCCCTCTCCATCATCATCCTCGTCCTCTTTACATGGTGGTCATCATGCAGTGGGGGATGCTGGGTCATCCCTGTCACCCCTGTCTGTTGTAATTGCTGGGCCATTGTTCTTGTTGTTCTGCTTGCTCCCCCTCATCCCTGTCCTTGCTGTTCCCTGTGTTGTACCTCCTCATTTGATGTACCAGCCATCCTCCCCACAAACAGTTGCTCATGGCAGAAGGGTCTGGTCCATCATTGTCCCTGCCTCATTTCTCCACATCCCCACCCCACAAGCAGTTGTTCATGGCAGTGGTTGGGGGTGCTGTTGCAGTGGGGGGGTACTGGGTTGTCATCATCATCATCTTGTGTCATCATCATCGTCCCTACCTGATCACTCCCTGTCCCCACCCACAAGCAGTTGCTCATGACAGTGGTTGGGGGTGCTATTGCAGTGGTGGCCATCATTGTACTGTGGCAGTGGGGGGTACTGGGTTGTCCTCATCATCTGGTTGTCTATCCCCCTCATCATCATCCCCCTCATCCTGGTCCTGGTTGTTGTTGTGTTCTTCATTGTTCTGTTGTCCTCATCTTTCATTGCCCCATTTTCATCCAGTTTGTTGTTGTCCTCTCATTGTTCTCCAGCTGGCACCATTGGTCCCCATTTCCACCTGCAAGCAACTGCTCATGGTGGGAGTTGGGGATGCTGTCGTCATGGTCTTCTCCTGTAGTTTTTTGTTCCATACTAGCTACCCTGTGAGCAGGGGCTCACAGCAGCATTTCCATCCCTGTCATTTTGTTGCATTGCTGTCATTGTCATTAGCACCCTCAATCCCACCCTATGAGCAAATGCTCATAGTGGTGGTTGTGATGGGCTGCCTTGTTGGTTGTTGCTCCTGTTGTGCCATCCTGCTGTTGTCACAGCAGCATTTCCTGTTTTGAGGTGTGTTAATTAGTAGATGACCTAAAATAATTGAAAAAACAATTAGTACTTGAAAAAGAAAGAAAAGAACAGGGAAAATACTTTGTGTTGAGGGGCCTCAGGCTCTTCAACATGAGTCAGTGTTGGTTTGCAGTTTGCTGTTGGGGGAGCAGCATTGGCAGCTGTTCAAGATGGAGGTGATGAAGTCATGCCAACCTGCCCTCATGCAACAAGTCACATGTCATATCTACCCAGCACACACCCAACACTTCAACTTCACATGCAATATCAACCAGGGTCTGACACCTTTGCACAGTCTTTCACTTCCACCCCTACTACCATCACCACACCCACAACTGTGACCACAACCACCAATCTATTTTATTCCTCTTTTACTAACAAAGTTTTTTAGGTACTAAGTGTAACTATTGCCAAGGACAACAACAGGATGGCACAAACAAACAACAGGGACAACCAAAAGGGCAAGTGTAAGGGGAATGTTCGATGAACACCTACAAACATCTATGAACATCCACAAACTCCCACAAACTCCCTTGAAGTTTCCTCAAACTTCTTCGAGATCTCAAACACATCCTCAAAACTCTTCACAACATTGAACTTCTTCAAAACCTTAAGCCTCAGTTAAAACCTCAAAGTTCAATCACCACCTCAAAGTTCAATCACCACTTCAAAGTTCAATTGTGACCTCAGAGTTTGATTGAGACCTCAAAATTTGATTGCAACCTCAAACTTCAACCTCAAACTTCTTCAAACTCTTTGAACTTCTTCACATGTCCTCAAAACAACCTCGACCTCGATCTTGAACCACTTTGAACCTGGTCTGAGCTCCTTGAACTTCTTCAAACTTCATTCAAACATCCTCAATTGCCTCAAACACCACATGCATGTCATTGATACACCTCGCATGCATTCACAGATCACTTGCATGGTCCTTGACCACCTATTTCCAATTATGGCCTGATGTGGACCACAGCAGTGATCGATCACAACCTCCCTGAATGCTGTCTGGGCTCGCTTCCAGGTTTGCCTCTGTCCACATGGGGCTCATAGTATTTTAGAACATTGCACACTCCTCATATATATAGTTTCACCCTTGCAATGGGTTCCTTAGAGTTTTCTCTTTCCTTTTCCCTTGCAAGGTATTCATTTTCATTTGTAATTACTTCTTTAATCTAAACTTTGGTTTTCCCTTGCAAGTATTGAGTTCTAAGGACTCTGATTGTAAGGTTAAGAAAACTCTCACTTGGTGGACTGAGGGTAGTAAGATACCCTAGTCAGCAAGGTTGGATTTCAAAGATTTCGAAAATACTTGCATCCAGCTTGTGAGTCTGGTCAACCTCACTATCCTCCCTCCACTTGATTCCTCTCCCTTCCTATACAACTACCAATACTCAAATGGCTTCAAAAAATGCATGCTGCAGATGGAAGTGAACATTGCAGCCTTACTACAAACCATGATGATGCTTGTGCAATGAGATCATGATCATGAAGTCGTGAATGTACTCCCCAGTGTCTCAAATCCTGGAGATGAGGGGTCACCTATTCCTGAAGTTCATGAAACTCATCACGAAGCAAGCTCGGGAACCCTTGCAGGAAATTGAACCAAGGGACAATCCTTCCTCAATTAATGCAGGCTCTACCTTGCAGTTGCTCCTCATCAATTCACGGACAAACATGCTCAGATCATGTGGGCCCTCACATTTATGAAGGGTGGCCAAGCTGCATGCTTCATCAATCAAATGATGTGCATGCAGCAATCCATCAGGTGTTTACCCTACACCTCATGGCCAGACTTTGTTGAGGAATTCATGCAGGAATTCTGCCCCAAGAATGAGATCCAAACATCATGAACCAAACTCAAAACTTCAAAGTACTTCCAAGGCACTTGAATGGTCGACTAATACGTCAATAAGTTTCAAGAACTCATCGATTGAGCCCATTACTTCAAAGGAGCCCACATTGTCCTAAAGTTTAGGCAGGGTCTCAACTCAAAGATTCAAGATCACATTTCCTGCCTTACAGCAGGGCAATCTTTGAACAATATCCCGAAGGAGTGGTATGATGCAGGCCTCCTCTGTGATGAAAATAACATCGCAAATGAAGCATTTTGAACTTCTTTGAGGATGGTCTCACATCTCAAACAGTCTTTGCAGCCTGGGGGCATATTTTATCAATCAGTGCCCCCAATGTCATGGTATATCACACTGATATCAAAGCCCAACCCCCCTTTGCAATATACACCTGTGACCTTGAGCATATCCACCCCTACAAGATCGAAAAGATGTTTCAACTCTCGTCTGTTTCTGATGTGGGCAACCTGGTGATACATCTACATTGCAGGTAGTACTTGGGAAACACACCAGTACTTTTCACATTGCACATAACAGGTCTATACAGTAGGCCAATCAACCTTGATCAACTTTGAACAAGTTCAATCCTATTTTTGAGCAATATTGCACAATATGAGCCCCTCAAACATCTTTGTTTCAACTTCAAGCACTAGCATGACTCTCTCATACCTTGTACAACCCCTCCGAACCTCATTCAACAAGTATAAACTATGTTATGAACATTTGATCGACCTCAAACAGCAATATTGAGCCCTTGATATTTCTTGAGCTCTTTGATCAAGCTTGATCTTCATTGAGCTTCTTTGAACATCTTCATGATATCTTCCACAAGTCCATATATACTTATCAATCAATTCACAAGCCATCCACACATCTTCAAACCCACCTCAATCATTGTGACCTTCATCAATCAAACTTCAAGCATACTTCATGCACTTCAGCAGCCATATTTGTTATCAGACATTTGTACCATACCACCACACCTTGCAAGATCATATGACAAGCTTATTATATGAAGAACAATAGGGAGGATCACATTTTGAAGGACATGAGAGGATTTTCGAAGTATTTCAGACTCCTCAAAGGGAACACATGTATGTACCACATGATATCCTTTCATTTGTCTTGTGTTTGCATCATTTCATCATTTACCCATCCTATTTAGCCCCATATTACTGTTCTCATCCCACCTCATGTAGGCCTCATGTTCAATTTCCTTTTTAGTACTATCTTTAATATGTCATATAAATATTGTATTAGGTACTTTTTAAAAACAATATCATTTGCATTATCATACCAGTAGTCTGATTCAAGTAATTGCACACTTGAGTCCAAGCATTTCATCTTAGTTCAAAGTTTTTGCAAAATTGTTGCAATCTTCCTTGATAAATCATTGCACCTCTATATCGAGCCTCCTTACCCTTGTCTCTACCTCAGCATTATTGTATTCACCTCACTTTTACCTTGCTCATCACATTCCCATCATCTCCCCTCTCATCATACTCATTTCTTGTAGTCAGATTGATTGAAATTTTATCACATTCTCAATATTTCATTGAACTCTTGATATCTCCTCAAACTCTCTTTGATATCCCTTGATATTCCTTGCTATCAACCCCCCCAACCTTGACCTAGGTCCCAATATTCAGTACCACCTTGCTACCTTCCTCTAGCCTGTGCAATACCATCCGAAGCCCTTTTTAGGTGTTTTGTTTGGGTTTCCTGGATGAGTATTATCACTGGACATGCATGACCAGAATGCCCACAATGCTTTGATGTTCGATACATGGACAACATGGAATGACAGGACTTCGCAAGAGAAGAGTTCATGGCATTAGATGTGCACAAAACTGTGGAGAAGCTCAAGGAAAGTATCATAGAAGTACCTGAGGATTTTTGACCAGATGACAAGTGAGCAGCATGCCACCATCATCCTTGAACAATCATTTGGCTGTATTATCTGCAGATGAACTATTTGAATTCAATGCTATTTCATCAATAAATTCTACTCCAAACAATTTAAAAGTCATACTAAACTCCACCTCCCCTCGTTCACAATTTTGCAAACATCCTAAATGGGAGAAGTGACTCCCTGACCACTATGTCATAGCATTGACACCAAGTTCAAACTTGTTTGAACTTGATGAATCAATACAAATAACAGATACTGGTGCAATGCACACAACAAAGGCCTTGCTTGATAGCGGCACAACAGGCCTCTTCCTCCACTCCATTTTCATGCTGTGAAATTGCCTCACAATGACATCCCTTAGTCAACCCATCCCAATATATGTACAATGTCGATGGCTTGCTGACCAAGGCTGGGGAAATTTCAGAGGTCATTGAGGTTGTTCTACAATTTCATGACCACTCCAAATGAGCGACCTTTGCTGTAACCTGTATCAGCAGGCAGGACATCACCCTTGGCCTGACCTGGCTTCATGAACATAATCCCAAAGTCAACTAGCAGACCAACATTGTGAAGATGAGCTGGTGCCCAATCCACTGATGCACCTGCCAAAATTAGTCAAATGAAGAGTGCAAGCTCACTTTCAAAGAAGCTGCAAGCATTTACACCTGTCAAGCCAGTCCAATGCCAGAACCTGACCTTGATATGGAAAGGGTTCCAGACCTCAGGAAGGAGCTACACAATGACAATGACAATGAGCCTTGTTCAAATGAGGAGTCTCCTGAAGAAGGCAATCACATTTTTATTGCAACCATCCCCTGCAAAGCCAAATTTGTTCAAACTACTTCAAAATCAATTGAGACCTTGAACTTTGCTCAAAGTTCCTTGAACTTACCTTGAACTACCTTGAACTTTGCTCAAACTTCCCCCTGTGAAGCTGAACTTGTTAAGCTACCTCAAACATTTCACAAAGACTCACTGAAGCTTTCCACAAAAACTCGCAACTGAAATCATTTCGAGAATCTGTCCCAATGCAATCCATGACTTCAAGGATCTGTTTGTGAAGTCATTGTTCGATTGATTACCCAATCGAAAGGTATGGGACCATGCAATCAAACTGGTCCCAGGTGTGAAGGCTTTGAGCTGCAAGGTCTATCCACTCACACCCAACAAACAATCCAAAATGGACAAGTTCATTCAGGAAAATCTTGCAACAGATCATATTCACCCCTCAAAATTACCAATGGCATCACCAGTCTTCTTCATTAAGAAGAAGGATGGCTCTCTCAGGCTAGTACAGGATTATTGAGCTCTGAATGTGCTCACAATCAAAATTTGATATCCACTACCCTTGATTTCAGAACTGGTAAATCAACTTTGAGGTGCAAAGTACTTCACAAAGCTCAACGTTCAATGGGGGTATAATAATGTTCACATGAAAAAGGGCAACAAGTGGAAGGCCACATTTTGAATGAATTGAGGACTGTTTGAATCACTGATAATGTTTTTTGGATTGACAAACGATATCTTCCAGGATCTGATCATGGAAGGCATTGTCTGTGTCTACCTCAATGACATCCTTATATTCACAAAATCAATTGAGGAACATTGACACATCACTCGACTGGTCCTTGAACAACTTTGCAAACACAAACTGTTCCTTCAACACAACAAATGTGAGTTTGAACAAACTATGATCAAATACCTTGGACTCATCATCTCTGAAGGCAAAATCCACATGGATCCAGTCAAGGTAGTTGGGGTCACTGATTGGCCTACCCCAACCTTGAAAAAGGAGGTACAATCCTTTCTCGGGTTCACACACTTCTATCAAAGGTTTATCAAAGATTTTTCACACCATGCGAAACCACTTTTCAAGCTCACAAAAAAAGATTGCAAATGGGAATGGGGGATTTCAGAGCAGTTCATGTTTGACAAGATTAAGAATCAGGTCACATCCTCCCCCATCCTATGTTTTGCTGACAATTTGAAAGTGTTTTGCATTGAAGCTGACAGTTCAGACTATGCTACAGGATCAGTACTGTCCCAACAATCTTAAATGGCACCCTATCACATTCTATTCAAAATCACTCAACATGGTCAAATGAAACTATGAGATTCATGACAAATAAATGCTAGCAGTAATGAGGTCGCTGGAGGAATGGAGACACCTCCTTGAAGGTGCAAAGGACAAGGTTGAGATCTGGACCAATCACAAAAACCTCGAATACTTCATGACTGCAAAGAAACTCAATTGCAGACAAGCATGCTGGTCCCTCTAACTCTCAAGGTTTGATTTTATGATGCATCATTGCCCAGGTATAAGTATGGCTAAATGCAATGCACTTTTGCAATGTGCAGACCATACAATGGCCTCAACAATAATTGTGATACCACCCTACTTCAACCAGAATTCTTCATGATTTGTGCCCTTGAAGGGATGACAATCAAAGGGGACAAACAAAATATCCTTCACAAAATTTGAAAAGGGGTTCAAGATGGAAAGAGTGAGGATGCAGTGGTGATCACAATGAAGGAGTTGTACAGGTCAAAGGGAAAGATGATGTGAAGTTCATACTGGACACAAGAGGAAGGACTGTGGAGGTTTTGCAATCACATCTACATTCTGATGGTACCAGACTTACAATGCAGAATAACTGAACAGCATCATGACTCAAAGATCGCCGGCATGCAGGGTGGGGGAAGACCCTTGAACTTGTATCAAGAAGCTATTGGTGGCCAAACATGTCACAATATGTAGGGCAGTATTGCAAGGCCTGTGATATGTGCCTTTGAACAAAGGCACAGAAGCACAGACCTTTCAGAGAACTGCACCCCCTCCCCATTCCCAAAAATTGATGGGACATCATAAGTGTCAATTTTATCACAGAACTCCCAGTTGCCCATGGATTTGATGCCATGATGGTCATTGTAGACTCAATGAGTAAATGAAGTCACTTCATACCCACTCACACCACAGTTTCAGCATTGGGTTCAGCTTGCCTCTACCTCATGCATGTATGGAAATTGCACAGCCTCCTGAGATCGATGCCCTCCAATCAAGAACCACAGTTCATAGCACAGTTCATGTGTGAACCCTATCATCTGCTGGGAATCATGATATTGGCATCTAGGGCATATCACCCACAGTCTGATGGGCAGACACAATGGGTCAATCAAGAGCTTGAACAATACACTTGAATTTTCATGAATGAGTGACAGAATGATTGGGACATGCTATTACCCCTCAGCAAATTTGCATACAATAACCACATCCACTCATTGACGCAGTATTCCCCATTATTCACTGATACCAGTCAAAACCTTCATATTGGTTTCAAACCAAACCAACAACCTTTGAAGCTTGAAGCTGTGACCAAGTTTGCTGATGATATGACAGCTAAAGTCATAACAATAGGCCACATCAGAAATTACCTGGAACATAAATTCTAACTTCTGCTAGTCATATGTAATAATAGTATGTAGTGTATTATGATTGACACATGATCACAGTGACAGTCTGCTGCATCAACACACTTTCCTCCTGATTCACAATGGGACAACATCAGGGATCAAGAATTGTACATAGCTCTGCTTGTCTTGGTAATTTCTGATGTGGCCTATTGTTATGAGTTTAGCTGGAAGTCTATGGTGAGGTACTACAATCAAAGGCGACTACCTGCACTGAAGTTCACAATTGGCGATAAGGTATTTCTCAATGCTACCTAGTACTGATATTAGCATGATGAGACCTACGAAGAAATTCACATATTGATACCTCTGTAAGTCTGCCCCAACACAGACTCACAACATCTACCAACACTGAGACCTGCATACACTCGCTGACACCCCTCACCTGTGGTCACCTGCACTCGTACATATCTATACAACAACAACAACATTCACTCATTTCTCAATACAACACATGAAAGAGAGGTGCCACAAACCTTTCTGATACTTACCTGTGCCTGCCTGTGGTCACATGATCATGTAACCTCCCTCGACACTTACCACTGACAATGACAACAACTCCACACTTTGCATGCATGCACATCAGTTCTGATATTGCTCCACTGATGCGGTGCCTGCTTATTTGGTAACTATGCCTGATGTGGCCTCTTGCTGACAGGCCATCTTTTCAGATATATTATGTACATCTTGTTTTTCCTAGCCTTCATTCCCACTTCCGTGCAATAAAGGTACAGTAATTTATCATCCCCCATTTACTGTAGCTTATGGTTCCCACTTCCATGCAATGAAGATAACTTGATCCTGTCTTTCCAGTCCATCTTAAGTCTAGTGTAGGTTGCCAAACCATGCATCCTTCCAACCTCAGCCCTTTCGACATTGTTCACCCAGTGGGATCACACACCTATCAACTCAAACTGCCACCCTCGATGTTGCAGATACATCCCATATTTCACATCATCAAACTCATGCCTGCCCCATCTGACCTGATTGAAGGTCAACATGCAAAATCACCACCACCACCCGAGATCACAGGAGGAGAGGTGAGGTATGAGGTATGATAGATAGTCAGATGAGGTCAAAGAGATTGTAGTACCTGGTGAGGTGGAAGGGATATGGCCATGAAGAAAATTCATGGATTTCAGAAAATGACCTCAATGCCCCCCACCCCATATTGTAGAAATAATGTAATACATCCCCATATGACTACATAGGGTGTATTGTCATACTTTCCAAGTATGTTAAGTCATAAAATTGTATTGTAATACTATTTAACATTGTTTATCATCATTGTATGCTATCGTACAATGCATTGTATTACAATATGTTCTGTTTATCATGTAAATACATCTATACCCATATTTAGTAATAAATCACATCATATCAAAGACAAATAAAGACAAACACCCATCAAATGCCTTTTTATTGACCTGTAAGCTTAGTCATCATTATATTCTGGTCTCAGATTGAAACATTAGGTAAAATCAGAAAGCTGCCAGGTGATTGGTGGTTAGTAAGCAGTGAAACATCACTGAGTCATGCATTTCTAAAATTTTGACTTGTAGTGTGTTGTAATTACCTAAATAGGAAAGTCACATCACCTATTCTAATTTTATGTGCAATCACTCTACCATTTATATGTTCATGGCTTCCTACTGAAATGGGAGTAATTACCCAAATAGGAAAGCCACGTGACCTATTCTAATTTTATGCGCAATCACACTATCACCATGTCTGTCTTTATTTGGCACCATTTGAACCATATCAAGTTATTAGCAAAATACTCAAGGAAATGCAACAATAATTTTGTAAAAATTGTATTATAATACAATGCTGTGACTTTACATACATGGAAAGTATTACAATATTCCTACAACATTGGCTGTGCCCCCAAGCTAATTTTGAAGTTCTACAGGGTCAACCCAAACAGACTAAAATAAATCAGTGCCACAATATTCAGGCATATGGGTTTTTGACCATTATGAAAGAACTCATTGTGGTGAAGCACTGTACATCAGGATGCTGCACCTTAAAGGGGGGGATCATGTAAGGGGATCATTCAACAAATGTCTACAAACACCTACAAACATCTACAAGCATCCACAAACACCCATGAACTCCCTCAAACCTTCCTCAAACTTCTTCAAGACCTTGAACACATCCTTGAAACTCTTCACAACATTGAACTTCTTCAAAACCTTAAGCCTCAATTAAGACATCAAAGTTTGATAGAGACCTTGAAGTTTGATTGCAACCTTGAACTTTGACCTCAAACTTCTTCAACCTCTTCAAACTTCTTTGCATGTCCTCGAAATGACCTCAACCTCAATCTCAAGCCACTTTGAACCTCATCCAAACTCATTGAACTTCTTTGAACTTTGTTCAAACATCCTTGATCACCTCAAACACCACATGCACATCCTTGATACACCTCACACACATTTGCAGATAACTTGCATGGTCCTCAACCACCTATTTCCAATGATGGCCTGATGCAGACCACAGCAGTGATTGATCTAGTGTTGCCAAAGCCCGGCTTGGCCCGAGCTTGTGGGCAGCCCAGGGCCTGAGCCGATTTATTGGCTCACGGCTTTGAGCCAAGCCATTAATAAGCGGCTCAGCTCAGGGGTGGGCAGCTAATGGGCGGCTTGAGCCGATTTTAGATATCCAAATCGGGTCACAACAAACAAAAGGCTGTTCACTCGTCAACCACGCCCCCCCCTCCCCTCACAACACTTCCTTTCCATCCCTTGACACCCTA
>QLOK01000750.1:0-25977 GCA_003313805.1 Tricholoma flavovirens
CATCCCAATCAACCTTTTGTTCATTCAGTCATGAAAGGCCTGCATGAAGGCTTCTGGCCCTTCGACGAAGGGGAATGGAAGATTGAGCTCGAAGAAGTCTCACCTGAGTACGAGTCCAGCCCGGAGGATGCAGAAGCAATCCGTGCCTTTCGTGACCGAGAAATTGCTGCTGGTCGATGGTCCGACTCTCTAGACAATACTGAGCTACTTCCAGGAATGAAGGTCTCCCCCCAGTTCGTCGTTTGGCAGAATGAAAAACCGCGTGTGGTTACAGACCACTCTCGTTCTGGAATCAACGAAGGCATTCCCCAATCGGAAGGAAAGGTTAAGTACAACGACATGCGGACTTTCGGTCAGACTTTACACAATGTGCGCACTAATAATCCAGGGAAACGTCTGGTGACGTTTAAATCAGATGTAGCCTCTGCATTCCTCAACTTACCTGCCCATCCCATCTTCCAACTCCGTCAAGTTGTAAAGATTGAGGGAAAATTATTCATCATGCGACGTCTTGTTTTTGGCAACTGTGCGTCTCCTCATTGCTGGTGTGCTGTGTCAGGACTTCTGTGCTGGCTTGGCATTCAAAAGCTTGATATATCTGGCCTCCATGTCTACATGGATGATTACTTCGGTTGGGACTTTGCTGACAATCTTGTCTGGTATCATGGCAAGCTTCGTCCCCGATGACAAGTTCAATTCTTACTTCTTTGGGAATCATTCTCCTGTCCTTTTGAGGACCATAAACAGGAACACGGTGAGGTCTTGAAGATAATAGGTTTTTGGGTCGATATCAATTCAGGCAGTATATCTTTATCCCCATCTGCCATTTCCGATGTTATCACCAAGATCGATCTTTTCCTTGCTACATCAGACCATTCTCCATCACTTCGTGCTTGGCAACGTTTAGCTGGGCATCTGAATTGGATGTTGAATGTTCTGCCTTGGGCTCGCCCTGCTTTGACGGAGATGTATCGCAAGATCAGTGGTAAAGCCTGGCCACACTGTGGAATCCCTATCAATGCAGGTGTTATTGCAGATTTAATGTGGTTGAAAAGCATTATTCCTTCAGCGATTGGGATTCGCTTCACTGATTCAGGTATGTGGTCCGAAGACAATGCCAACATGGTTATGTGGACAGATGCAAGCCTTCGGAACACACTTGCCTTCGTCTACTCCAACAAAGGGTTTCTCTATCCCATCAAGCCTCCACCCACAGACAAGAAGGTTGACATCTTTTTCCTCGAACTCCTGGCAATTGCTTCTGCCGTTCATCATGCAGGATCTCTCTCACGCCCACCCCGTCATCTCCTCATATGGACTGACAGCCTAGATTCTGTTGCTGTGTTGAATTCTCTTCACACTGCAGAGTCCCTGCATAACAGGCCTTTGTTAGTCATTGCTGATATCATTCTTCGCACTGGAATGGATCTACAGGTTCGTTTTATTGAAGGCAAGAACAATGTGCATGCTGATATGCTTTCTCGTCTTTTGATTGATGAGTACTTGTGCAAATTCCCTTCTGACTGCGTCGAACGCTTTACTCCTCCATGGGAGCTTTTGCCGGTGCGATGGAGGGAGTACTTTTAAGCACGTTGGGGGGGAAGAGGACTACTCCACGTGTCCCTCGCCCCCCCATGGAGCTCACGGACATTGACACTCGCGCGCTTTATTTGCAGGTAAATTCCATTGAACAGTCCACCTCAAAAAACTATGCTACTGGGGCGCGTGACTATATCAACTTCTGTATCCTTCACTCCCTCTCATTGGACCCTATGCCAACTACTCTGTCTCGCTATGTTGCATATTCATCCCAGTTCATTGCATCTGGACCAAAATATCTTACCGGCGTGTGGCACTTTCTCAAAGACCTTTACCCTGATTTTGATGCCAACCGGTCTCACCCCATTGTGAAAGCAACAATTCGAGGTGCAAAGAAGGTGCGGGCAGATCCTGTGAACAGGAAACTGCCCCTTCGTCTGGCACATCTTCAATCCTTCTTCAATGTGGCACACTGTACAGGGTCCTACGACAACTTCTTGTTTATAGTCTTGCTCTCCTGTGCCTTTTATGGATGCCATCGCATGGGTGAATTAGTGCAGAAGAATGATCGTTCTTTGTTCGATTGGAAGAAGATCATCAAACGAGCATCACTTACCTTCGAGAACGGACGCGCACAATATTGTTTACCTTATCACAAAGGTGACCCATTCTTTTGTGGGACAGACGTCATTTTCACCTGTCAAGACATTGCTGACCCTGTCCTCATGTTACGGGACTACACGTGCTTGCGTGATCATCTTCATGGGGCTAAAACGGCTTTGTTCCTTCGTGAAAATGGTTCACATCCTTCTCGTTCATGGTTCGAAATAAAGTTCTTCGGAGTTCTTGACCGGCGTTTTGGTGGGCACTCTCCACAAACTGGGTACGCCACCCTTCTTGCATCCTTAGGTGTCTCAGAGTCAATCATTCAAGCGGTGGGGCGTTGGTCTTCGGAGGCTTGGAAAATATACATTCGAGAAAATCCTGCCATCAGGGTTGAACAACAATTGGCCGCGTTGCGATTGCGTAACTGGTTTCACTCGTCATTGCTCCTCGCTTCCCATCTTTCTCTCACCTCCACCACCCCCACACACAACATCATCAGCTCTCTTTAGCATGTCCGCTCCCTCGCCTATGTCATTTTGGGGTCCGTCCAGGCGGGCCTCAGTTTCCCGCTACTATTCCACTCTGAGCACGCAGCAGAGGTAGGGAGCTACGGGACCTAATGATTGGAAAATAAATTGATAAATAAGCAGACTGGTAACTACAATACATGTACTCCTGTTGTGGCGGCAACAAGTCTTTGGGCAAGCATGAGTGATCACATAGGGAAGTATGTTTTTTTATCCAAATTTAACCCGGACTTATCTGCAACAAAATGAGATAATAATCAGATTGGTAACACAACTCCAGATACTCACTTGTCGGGGCTATTATTTTGCAAAAATAAATAATCAGATTGGTCTTCAAACACAGTAACTCTATTCTTGTACTCACGCAGGCTGAGATTTTGCATAAATCGCAATAAATAATCAGATCGGTAACTCTACTCTTGTACTCACGTGTTACGAGGATCCCTCACCGCTATATTGGGAAATAAATAAATAAATAAGCAAGTTGGTAATCATAATTCGTGTACTCACGAGCTAACGACCAGGGTTCTTTTTGGAAAAATTGATAATCAGATTAATCAGATTGGGAACCATGTTTTTCTACTCACGTGGAGAAGTCTTGATGGGCGCCAGTTGCACGTGAAATTCTATGTAAAATTTTTTCAAAAACAAATGATCAGATTGATAACACCATTCCCCGTACTCACCGTCATCTACATTGCGGGGCGGGCCTTGGACCTTCAGATGAGACAATGCTAATATTTTGCCAAAATAAATAACCAGAATGGTCACTCTCCTCTCAAACTCACGGTCAGGGTTGGGAGTGCTTGTAGATACTGCCGAAGTGCATCATTACTACATGCTGACTATTTCATCATTCTTATTGCACACTTACACTGTGTCTGGCCATTTCCAAAGTTCTGCTTGTCTTTAAAGAGATCAATCATCATATTGCGTGCTGACTGTCACTCCTGCACTCACCGGTACCACTGTTGGCTCGTACTTCCAGAAGAGCAACGGAGTCATCATACAGTGGGACAGGTATGGCAAGCACGGCAGAGGTGACCACAGATAATACAACAAAGGAGGCAAAACGCATCTTGCTGTGAGAGAGTAAGAAAATGAGAAGTATGATGAGTTGTTGGTAGAAGTTTGGGGTGAGACCAGCTGGGGAATTTCATAGCAACATGAGCACTCTTTATACCGCACATGCAGTCAATCTCAATCAGTGGTCACACATTTTTGGCTGTCACGAACGCGTGATAACAGCGTGACCAAAATAGCTATGTTTAGTAACTGCCGATCGGCCCGGGGAGGGCCTGCCAGTTCAGTAATATATTTAGCCCCTACAAAATTTCCGTAGTATATGAGCTGGTAGGATGATCGGATTATCTACTCGTCATGATATATCCAGCCTGAGCCGCTTTTGGTGACACTGGGTGACTTTCCTTAGGATCTAGAAAAACCTAGAGAGCTTTTGACTTCCATCTGCCGAGATGCCGCTGCCATATCAGGAATGACATCAATTCTGTCCCAAGTCCTCTATAGATTCTGTGATCTGTAGTAGAGGCTTCAGGACCCCTCTGTAGTTGCCTCTAAACAATTTCTGCCTCGCTAAATGATCGCGTGATGGGATCTTTATGTTTTGTTTTCCGAGGACTCCCTTTGGCAACAAATATGATGATCTCCCCTCCATGAGGAACAAATAAATGTGTGCGCTGTTTCGTTCCTTACTTACGGTTTAGACAAATCTACGAACGTTAAATTTCAACTCCGACCGTTACCCCGCCAACCTCGCTAGATTTTTCTACTACCTCGTCTCATAATTTGTTCTTCTTCGGACGATTTCACTGATATCCGCGACCGCCCTGGACCCACGCAAACCGCGAGCCGCGAGCCGCAAACCCGAACCATTATCATGACACATGCATAATATGCATGGTGGTTATGAGTCTGAAACTGACTTTCTCCTGTACCAGACTTACGCGAAGTTACTGGAGAGAGGTAGAGGAGCTTAGTTTGCACCTCTAAGCGGAATCGACTGCCAGCAGATTGTGAATCTTAAAGCTTGAACTTTGAAGGTTCGACATCCCTAATCAATTTTGGTATCTTTCGATGGCATCAAGTTTCAACCTCATGAAGATGTCGTGCTTCAATGTAGTCTCGTCCCCATCCGTTGTGGTGCGGGACCTTCGGTCCGGATATCTGCGGAGATGTGTCGGAGTGTCAAAATACAGTGCAGAGATCGCACCACACAAAACCCTTGATCGTGTGACACTGTCACGATGACCTACCTTTTCAAGAAAGAACTATACTCAGTATTGTGACATACAAATCATATGTTGAATGTGAAGGGGGAATGATTATTGCGTAGTAACTATTAAAATTACATGATGAGTTAATGTAACATATACACTGAGAAGACAGGAGCCTGCATCAGTATTGCAAATACAGCATCTTCTGCTTTGCTTGCATCAAAATCAAAGGTTACCGGGGAGAAAGGGCAAGGGGGAAACAAGTAAAAACAACAAGTTTGAGCAAACAACATTGAATGACACCACACGGCGCCAATCAAGTCGCATAGGGACGGAAACAGCAAGGGAGGTAGGCTACGAGAGGGACAGGGATTACGAGAGGGGAAGGGGACGGCGGGATAAGAAAAGTAAACCGACACCAAGTGGCGTCGTTTCGAGTTGCAGGGGGACGAAGAGGGATGGTGGGGGAAGCGAGACAGAAGGGGGCAGAATGTTGATGAGTAACGTCAAACAAAGCCCAATGACATCGTTTCGAGTTGCAGCGGGAAACAAGAGAGAACGGGGGCCGAAAGGTTTTGACGAGCAACTTGCAAACGACACCAACAGCTTCGTTTCGAGTATGAAGAGGGTGGGGGACAGGGGACGAAGACCAGGCCAGCCCCGAGAGCGAAAACTTGAATGAGACGGCACAACCACGCTTGTGAGCTCGAGTACTGTCGGCTGTGACAATTGTCGATGCCAGATTTGCCTGTGCACCACCTACTGTACGTGAACTCGCTTACCTCTGCAACACATTTGTAGCAGAATGACCCGCGGCCGCAACGATAGTATCCATATCAACTGCGTTGCGCTTGCCATTCTTATGCTCGTTGCAATTGCGAACACCCTTAATAATGAATAATAATATATCCCATTGTAAAACAGTTTATGTCAAAGACGAGGTTCGTGCTCTGCTCAGCTGCAATGCAGGTCCAAAATGGTTTGCGAACCAGGGTGCGTCGTGATGTGAGTTGAACTTGAATTTTCAAGAGCTCCTACTACTGCGCCTAGTAAGTAAGTTGGTACATGTTGTGCAAGATCACGTGTTCTGTTCTTCGATCCAGCGTGCCATACTGCAAGCAATCGGAGAACTGACTTTTCCTAGTATTGTACACAGAATCTTGCGACGAGGGCCACAACGCCGAGTTACAAATGGCAAAAGGGAACTCCAAGTCATCTGCGACATCCAGCACTCGAAAGAAACATGCAAAGCGTGCAGCAGGCCCCGTGGAGGATCCTGGTCCCATATCAAAGGAGAAAATTCCAAACAAGAAGGAACGCGGACAGAAGAAGAACGCGAAGGAACCGCGCGTAAAGGTGTACATACCCCCTGTGAAGCCTGCGCCAGTCCAACCGGATCCGCTGGAGACGACTGGGTTGGCACATAAGCTGCCCCCGGAACTACTTATCGCGCTACGAAATTTGAGTAAGAAAGCACAGGTGACCAAGGTGCGCGCGTTGGAGGAGTTGCAGACAAATTGGGTTGAGAGGTGTATGGTGGAAGGGGAAGCGGTTGACGTGTTGGTGGATATGTTACCGGTCTGGGTGAGTTGTTTCTTGTGCATTTGAAAGTGTGCTTTGTTAACGGGATGTTGTGCAGTTGCATCATGTCTCGGCACTCCTTGCGCATCATTCGCGACGAGTGAGATTGCTTACTGCAGGTATACACGCCTTGCTGCTACAAATCCCGACGATCCGCGAACAGATCGTCGTCTTCCTCCATGAGACGGCTTCTCCTTGGCAGTTGCAAGCCATCCTAGGGACGTGGTGCATAGCCGCACACGATATCGATCGTTCGGTCGCTTCCATGACTCTGAGTTCTTGGTCTAGCGCGATTTCCTGTAACTCAAACTCCAATGATCTCATGCTAAACGAATATCTGCTATCGCCGCTTACGATGTTCGTTCAAGAAACTATCCTGGATCCGAGCGCTGTATATATGCATCTGAATCCGGTGCAGGTACCCGTGGCTTCTATGCCTTCCACAAAGAAAGGTGTTGGTGGTGTGAGGAGAGAGGAGAGAGGAGACCGAGAAGAGCTAGAGATGGGGGCACGAGCAAAGGCGGAGGACATGGAGGAAAACGAACAAGATCGGAATGCTAGGTTGAGAGTTGGGGCATTTGGTGCTCTTCGCTGGATCTTAGGTATTCTTATCGTCATTGTCACATCTGCACGGGGTTGTGTTTTAACGCGGTTTTCTTAGAGATGCTCACTACGAACGCAGCTGCTGATGCAAAGTCTTCATCCAACCTTCTCAATCTCCTCAAAACCCCCGTAGTATGGAGTTCCTTGCATCACGTCGCACACTGTCCTTTTATCACTTCGTGGGAAGGGGAGAGTTTCGGATTCGCACAGCCCAGCGTGAGGAAGGCCGCGTGGGCACTAGTGGGCACTTTGCTTAACGCCTGGAAAGGTTCATGTCGTCTCTTATATTTCATAGATTTATATTTTGCTGATACAGTCACTGTGTCGATAGGGTTGAAAGACAAGCTTGTTGGTCTGGACACGATCGTTCCTGTGTTGGCTTCGGCCATTCTGCGATCGGCGTGGGTGGATAGTGATGCGATTGTGCAGCAGGGGATGTGGGAGCCGCTCTTGATGTTTTTGAAAGGTGGCGTTTCCTTTTTTGGTCGATATTTTGATTTATTCAATTTTCTTTCTTTGGGTTTAGAATTCCCGAATGCTTGGGAACTGGAGAGAGCCCTTGACAATAATAATAACAATAAGAGTGAAGCTAGGAAAGATGAATCTGATCCCGATCTCGATTCGGTTGGGGAGGAGAGTAATACAGAGGATAATAACATGACTGCGACGACACATCAACTTGATAGAGCGCAAAGGACATTACATCGCTCGCGTGCCTACGAGGAATTCCTCCGTTTCCTAGAGTCGGGGTGTGCAGGGTCGCCGTTGCAGGGGTATCCTGCTGTTATGGTTGTCGTGTCGACTATCCCTTCGTCTGTATGTTTTCCGTTTCCCTCCCTCGGTTGGTCAGCGAGCGCTGATGTATTTCTCGATGCAGATTCTATTATCTTTACCTGTGCCTACACCTTTAGAGCCAGAACCTGCACCATCCGCCAATCCTTCACATTTTGAACCCACTCCCGAAACACCCCTGACTAACTTCTTCAACTCATTCTGGAAAGTTCTCGACACGCGCGTGCTCTCAGGGTTACCGACCCAGAGATCGGCTACTTCTGCTGCATTCTTGTCTGCGCTGCTGGAGTGTTTGGTGTTTTTTGTTAGGCGGGTGCATGGGAGTGGGAGTGGGAGTGGGGAGAAAAGACATTCGGGGTTGGTGCTTCCGGTTGGTGATGGTCATTCTGGGGTGGGAGAAGTGGGAGGCTGGGAGGTTGAGGAGGGGCTGAGGGATCTTGTGAAACAGCAGATGGGGAAGGTGTGGAAGGCGTTAGTGGCGGACTCGAAGACGGTGGGGTTGAGGGTCGACCAGCGGGCTGCTGCCAGGCTTGTTGGACAGACGCTTGTGGTGTTATGGGAAGTCGATAAAGGTTCGTCTCCTCTTCCTTCCTGCCTTTAGAAGATTCTAATTCCTTGATCTTGGTTTCCCTGTTTAGATATTTTCGGAGCGGCTTGGGATACTCTAGCGTTGTCTATGAGTCGTTCTGCTGAGAATTGTCCTGCGCTCGTGGCGGTTTTCTTAAAGTCTTTTCAGGCTCGATTTAGGTTGGCAGGGGTGCAGGTGGGGGGAGTGGGGGAGGGGGTGGATGCCCTAATTGCGGAAGTCTTGGTTGCGGCGGGGAGAGATTGTGATGCAAGTTTGAGATTGAGCAAGGGGGAGGGACAAGGGGAGGTAGGGAAGGTAGATAATGTTGTGAAGGATGGGGTAGCGCTGTTGGTGAATATGTTTGAACAGTTTAGGGAAGGGCTGTTTGATGATGTCGAGTTCTCCCGTGTAAGCCCTTACGGTCTGCTCTAGGCAATTGTTCATACTGATATTCTACAAACAGAAAATGGACGAAACGGTGCTGGAGCACGGCTACCTTCTCCTGGCAGTCTCGCCTGCTCTTCTTCTTGCATATATTGCTCACAGGAAGGACAAGGCACAGTGCTGGCGGGTGTGGCATGTGCTGTTAACTGGTATAGCACAACATCCAGAACAAGCCGAACAAACTATTAATCCACTCTTGGATGCTGCCCGGCGAGGTGTATTGCCTACATACTTGAAGCCACACGCAGGCGAGTTGGATGCAATAGTGGAACGTTTGGTTGAGATGGCCCTTACTTTGGATGCGGAGCGTCTGGCGTTTGTGAATCAGGTGCTAGAGGCGCCAGGTAACAACCCAACGGTTTATTGTGATTCTTCAATTTCTCATTCTGTAAACTTTAGATTATTTTCTATCAGAAAATGGGTATTCGAGAGTGGTTAATAGGATCATCGTGGGTTTCACACTCCAAGTGCAACTTGCGGTGAGCAACATCGAGGATGGAATGGCTTCGTCGTCTTTGGGAACCCTCGGACCAGCGCTAGAGCTCATCACAGTGTTGGCGCACCATCCCCCGCGCACATTACCACCTAGGGAAATTTTCGACGATTTACTCCCAGATATCTTCATTCTGGCGTATCTGTTACCGGATTGTTATCCTTCTTTGACGGAACGTGATCGTGTTGCTGTAGGAGTGGCGAGGGATCTTTGGGAGAACTGGATGAAAGTAGGGAAGGCAGGGGATGGAAAGGATGGGATTCTGGAGAGGATCAAGGCAAAGTTACGGGCTTTACTGTGCGATACGCAGGTTCGGCCGTTGTACGTGTTTTTGTTTCGGTATAGCCTTTTGCTCATGCGCGATATGATACAGACCTCGAGATATCCTCCGGATCGTCTCACAGGAACCACTACACCTAGACATCCAATTGCTTACAGATGTGTTTCCTACACAGGGGGAAATTGAGGATATGCTAAACCATCTCTCGCCTGATCCGATCGACCCGAGTTTGGCGGTCATCGACCCTCTCATACCCCCAGAATCAGCCTTCATCGGCAAACACACCTTCGTGCAACCACAATTGTATGATACTCGTGGTTTTTCATCGTACGCACGCGTTGTCGACGGTCTACTCCACGTTTTTGGTGAAGACCGACCATTGGCGAAGCAAAATACATGGGCTCTAAGGCACTTCCTTGCTCTTCAAGTATATGCGCAGGATTTTATGAATGTCCCGACCGCGCAGAGTCCTGTGTTCGAGCAGAAGGCACTCATTGATGGACTAGAAGGTGTGATAGCGAGGATAAGCCAAGTGACAACGTATGTATTGACATCAGCGGCTGATGATAGGTGGCGAGGTGCTGCTGTTGATGCTGTGTTGGCAGATCAGGGTGTGGGTCGTGATGGGGCGCTAGCGACACTTTTGGCGGATGCGGTCAAGATGGCTGGAAAGAGGGATCTTTCTAGGGATGGCCGTGTACTGCGGATTATCCTGGATCATGTATTTCATGATATTGGGAGAGAAGAGGCGGATCGTTGGCTGCTTCTTGCAAGGAAGCTCGACTCGACAGGTCAGTTTTGGGCCTATTTGTTCCTTCCTGAGGACTGTTTGTTGTCACTTACAACCAATTCTACAGCTCCGGAAACCTCAATGGCTATTATTTCGGCTGTAACCAAATATGCGCCGCAGCCGCCCCGACTTGACAGATATAGGAACGAGCTCGCCGCTGCATTGCTAGGCATCCCAGCTAGGAAGGCAAACACAGACGGTCTCTTAACTCTTCGAAAACTTGCTGCTAGTGCTCCTGATTCTGAATCTGATATTGAATTCTTACCTCAGCCGAGGGCCGTCAACGTCATGAAGACTTGTCAGCAATGGATCTCATCCGATGAAGATCTCGACGAGGAAGTCGAGAGCGTGATGACATTGGTGTTCACCCATCTTGCGCCTATCCTTCAGGATGTTCCTGGTTCGCATTGGGATCTTATGTATGACGTTATGGAGAATAATATCGAGGTGAGCTTGACATCGAGTAAGGGATATTGCTTTACTGATTCACGCGCCCGTGTTGCCTGCTAGAACTCTCCAATTACGGATGACGAGAGGCTGGTCGCTTTGGCCAGGACATTGAGATTGGTGGTGTCGACAGAGGAGTTGGCTTCGACTAATAAATCTTTGAGAGCAAGTTGGCAAGAGCGCAATATGTCTATTCTGACCATGATCAGGGACCTAGCAACCGTTTCGTTAGGTGAATATATCAATCATGTTTGCCAATACCCTTGTGTTTACATGTTTCGTCAGATGGTATTGCTGTATCTGTTCCCCGGTCAACATGTCGAGGTCTACTATTGTCAATCATCCGACACCTCCCTGAGTCGCTGATCGATCACGAAACGTTGTCGAAGGTACGCCGAGCATCAAGAGAGAAATTCCAAAAGCAGTTAATAACTACGTTCTAAAGATGTGCCATCTGATCCTTGATTCCTCTACCGATATTCAGAAGATGGCGTTTCAGTTCTTGCAAGGTGCCGCAAGAAAACGCACAGAACATCTTGTAATTGAAGCTGGTGTTGAGACTGAAGGCACTTTCAAGGCAGACTTTCCGGTTGAACTACTTGACATACTTCAACGCACCATGAGCTCTGGTGAGCCAGCTGTAACTAAGCAGGCAGGGCAGGTAAGAAGCATTCTGAATTTTGTTCATTTTCTAACTGAAATTGCAGAACACCTTTGGGCTTCTACTTGGCTGGATGCTTCTGTTCGACCTCTTTCAAGATGCGGTATGTCATACAGTTCTCTAGCTATGTTGGGGATTCAAATATCATTTCCAGAGTTTAAAGTTAAGATCACATTATATCGAACAGCTTCGAAACTTGGATATCATCGCAACGCACTTCATACCAAACTCGATTCGCTTTCTTCAATTAGATCAAGGTCCTCTCAAGGGTTTCAAGCTAGATGTCTGGGCGGTTGATGAGTTCTACGTGGAGCGTGCGTTTCTGACACCTGCCGGGGGGGAAATTCGCTTAAAACGTTTATCTTTAGTCTACGAAGAACACTCTTCACTTAGTCTTCCATTGTTGGCGGCGCATTTGTACTATCGAGCCCTTTTGACGGTGCCATCCCTGATCCACACCTGGGTGCTCGACTGTAAAGACCGACAGCTCTCATCCACTATCACCAACTACACATCGCAATACTTCTCCCCCGTTATCATACAAGCAGAGTTGGCTCACGTGAAGAGCCCTGAATCTACTGCACTTTTGGTGGACAGTAATCTGACGATCAAAGTTGCGAGCTCAGTGAATGAAGTCGTAGCCTCTTACTTGGTGGACGACCATCAACTCGAGATCAAGTTAAAGATCCCTTCCGACTGGCCTCTTCACAAGATTGAGATCAAGGATCTAAAGCGGGTCGGTGTTGATGAAAATCGGTGGAGGGCATGGCTACTGACTATTCAGCAAATTATATGGTCACACGTATGCTTTCTGTCTACCTTTACTAATGAATATCACTAATCATTCCAAACACAGAATGGACGAATTGTGGATGGTCTAATTTTATTTAAGAAGAATGTAACATTGCACTTTGAAGGTCAAGTAGAGTGCGCGATCTGCTATTCGTAAGCGTCTCGTTTTTACTTGGATTGAGAAGCTTCATCTTACCCATACATAGGATCATTAGCGTGATGGACGGAAGCCTGCCGCGTAAGCCATGCCGGACGTGCAAGAATCGCTTCCATGCTGGATGTTTATATAAGGTGCGGGATGCGCAATTGTTTGTTTCGAAACTAATTTTACATTTCAGTGGTTTAACACGAGCCATTCTTCCAGTTGTCCTTTGTGCCGTTCGGACATTTTCTAGAAGTCATTACAGACGATGTTGAAATACGTAAGTAACATACAAAAATGTAGAATGCATTTGTAATACACTACTAGCTTTTGTAATAATAGTAAATCGAACGGGTCTGTCGGTTTGAACACTTGAATCCCAACACATCTCAGCGAGCACCAGATCAAGCTTCACTGCTGAATCCAGGATGATGTGCTGCACCGTATCCACCCCATTTCGATTTCACTGAGTGCCACAAGCCATCACTGCCCTGGCATCGTGCTTGTGGTCGATGGCCACCTCAAAATTGCAGTCTCTTGCGCGTCATTGGCGCGCAACTCCAAAATCTGACTCCGTAGTATTGTAGTTCACACAAGTTGCACCTGCCTGCTTTCCAAATAAGATTCCGCTTCACAAATCGACCTCTAATACAGGGAGCAGTTAGAGCCGTGGCTCCGCATCAGAGCCCTAAGCGCTATTTCTCTATATTCGTCCCTGGAGGCTCTTTCTGCAGATGAGCGGCCTGAGATTCGCTTGGGCCTTAGGGAAGTTTGTCTTCATACGCTTCATTTGTTCATTACATACAATAATATGATTTACGATTGATATTTGTGCCATAAGTTACTAATAGCAGTACTATGTAGCACAGGCGCAATATAATTTGCGAACTCGCACAAATCTCGACCATGAGCCTTTGATGATACAACAGCAGTTAAGATCCTTTTAATTGTTCGCCTTCGTATCACCACGCTTTACTTTCCACCCTGCTCCACCAACACCCACGCCACCGGGACCTGAACCTGCACCGAAATTCCCGAATGTAGCACTGACGCCAGCACCGCTAACGCCGACACCAGGGGAACCACTCTGCTCATGACCGGTTGGCCTATTTTGCCCGCCGGTGCCGGGCTGGAAAGTAGAGCGGAACGAGGAAGTAGGGAGGGACTGAATCGAAAGGAATTTGTTTGGAAGAGGTCGGTCGTCGGTGTTGTACTAAGGGGGGCAACGAGATAAGAATAGATTACTCGTGAAACCAGAAAGAGACTAACCTGGAACTCGAGCCCGATATTGTCTGCATCGGAAACGTCCAACAGCTTAACCAACCGTCTCCCTATCCCGTTTAACTTCTCTACATCATCCTTACTCCGTGTCCACACTTGTATACGGTCAACTTTGCTCCTCAGACTGACAACGGCTCCGCAAATTTCATCTCCCTCTTCAAGCTCCTCCCCAACAAGCGCCATGGCAAGCCAGCTCCAGCATCTATCCAGTAACGCTGGGTTGCTCTTCATCGTCAGCACCCACTTCCCCCCGTTTGCGTTCGCCTCGTCTTCCCACATCGGTTTGATCCCACTCTTGAAGAGGTGGTAATTCGAGTTGCGCTCGAGCTTGGAGGGCGGCTTTAGCCAATTGAAATAGCGGCAGAATTCCTCGACGGTGTCAAATTCTCCGATTACGGTCAAACCAGCCTCGTAGTCAGTGGATTCGGGTGGCTGCACAGCGAATGTGGGATCGGGGCCGGTTGCAACGGCAGAAGCAGGAGTAAATGGAAATTTGGCTTTGGTGTCGTGATAGATCGTCCTGACATATGCAGGTCTCGTTAAATTCGATCTATGACCGAGGGTAATGAAATGACTTACCATGAAAATTGTAGGGGATGCTCTGGTGCTTTCATATGCACACCAGGTGTCTTGGGATCCTCGATCATGGCAGGCTCAGGCGGTTTAGGTGTCCCGTCAATACTAAGCGCACGCGCCTTGGCAAGACGCGCGGTGATAGCATCGAGGCTGGGAATGTTCTTGTACCCAACCTTAACGTTCTTCTTGTCTGGCACAGTATTTTCTTGATTGAACTTCTCTAGTTTGTCGGAAGTCAAGGGGTCTCCACCATTTTCAACGCTGCTTGCATTGCTAGAGGGCGGGGATATAGAAAGAACTGATGGGGACGTAGATCGAGTAGAAGAGGGGACGTTAACTGCTATGGAGTCATTTGTAGCTATTGAGCTACTAGAACCTGGTCCTGTTCGCAACGCAAAAGCAGCTAGACGGGGTCGGGGCGCAGCAGGAGTAGCGTTGTTAGCAGCGGCTGCAGGTGAAGCGCTTATGTTGATACGAGCAGCAAGCTGATTGAGAGAGGGAAGACGACCACCGGTCTGTTTCGTAAGGTTCTCGGCTGGATGGGTTGTGGTGGAGCTCATCGCGGTCAGTGACAAAGAGACTCGTCCATCTGCGGCACTGCCCACTGACGACCCCAAACATGGCCATCGCTCAGCTCAGCTCCCATCTGATCGTTTCCATTGGTGCCTTTCACCACCATTGGACCCTTGCAACTGCGCTTTCCATCGCTCGATGAGCCACTGCATGGATCTAAGGAAACCTGATTAAAGCAATACGAAACAACTTGTACAACTTGAACGATGATCTATGTGAATATGCAATGCAATGCGTCGACGGCATAGTACTAGGCACCTCTATCGGAACCGATATATAGCTATGTCACAATACGCGTTTGATCACTGATGATCATGAGAAATTCAGGCTGTGGCGCTCGACCATCAGGCTCGAGTCGGTGTCCTCGCAGTTGCAACCATGGGCCAATTAGTTGTAAGGATGGCTAAGTGGGAATAAAAATGACCAGCTGACACGACAAAGAAAAATTGTACCATGATGAGTATCTGCAAGCGACTCGAGTCATAACCATGCAACTCTTGTATAGCGCAGCGTCGCAGCCCACCGCAACGTCACAACTAACTTCTGGAAGCGAGCATCCCCCAGCTTTAAGCCTGGTGGAAGGTGATGTATTTCCTGACCATCATCATCTGCACATCATTCAAACAAACGGATGGCTACGGGTGCGTAGTAATAGGGTGACCTTTTAGACTAATTGTACTAACGGCGGCACGAGGTACCAGATTTAAACAAGAAATTAGGACGAACACAATATTGGTTTCAAACCACTTAATTCAAGTTCTTGAGGCTATTTATTTCGGGTGGTGGTGCCAATGTATTCCAGCGTGGTCCCCGTATATTTTATAGCCACCGCTCTTGACAATTCACGTTATCATCCATCCGACTGCCAACGGGTTCAGGAAAGGTTAAAACACGCTCAGGCAGAAATGACAATAACGAAAGAAATTCTTGTTCAGTGCTCAGAGCGTATACATATGGGACCGTGTATGTGACTCGTTGGGGATTTCTTGCCTTGGTTACCCATTAACCGCATGTTCTGTATTTAGTCTCTTGCGAGGTGGTTAGTCGCAGAATCCACTTTCCTTTTCTTTTGGTAATGCGTTCGTGGATGGTTATCGATTGGTTATCGATGAGTCTGCCATCCTAAATTGTTCAATTAAAATTTTCTATATTTTCACACAATTTACTCCCTCGCCTGTTGTACATGTGTAAACGATCTGACAACCTTGATAGGGTGTTTGAGCAGACTCGCTCAAACGACCAATGGAGAAATTACAATTCAAAGATATGTCGAACCAAACGATGCATAATAAAGGCAGTAATGCGACAAACGGAATACAGCTTCAGAGCAGCGCAATGCGGCGATTGTCAACCTGCATCCTTCGCGCCACTATGCATGCACCTTGTGGGATGCGTAGCGACCTTGACCTTTTTCTCTGCGACCCGTTTGGCGATCAGGGCACTGTAGGACGAATAAGTGGATTAGTCTTTGATACTCGCATTCCGATTTCTGCTCCTTCTTTTCTACGCTTGAGGGAACGGAGGTGGCGGTACGCATGGGTGTGACAAGACGCGGACTTCTAGGGTCTACAAGCGAGTCAGTACCCTCGCCAAGAAAGGAAGTACAACGCGACTTACACTTTGGTTTACGGCTTGGCATCGGGCCTTATCCACTCTTCACCTCTCTCCTCACCACATACATATTATCCTCTTTCCCTAAATTAAAGAAGGACTTGATCTTGGTCGTCCGCTTCGGGACCAAAGGCTTAGGAAAGACGTCGTCCGTCAAGCCTGAGAACTCATGCCTTGCCCTGCTTGCCACGTCCATACTCGGGGCGGACGATCCACCCGCGAACAGACTTGCATTTACATTCACCGGTACGGCGGAGACGGTAGCAGGAGTGATCGTCTGAGAGAAGGCGGACACGTTGGGGGAGGAGAATGCCTTTAATTCAAGTTTTTGGGCCCCTAGGCCTGTTGCCACTGGCCCGGCCGGTTCAGGGTCACTAAATCAACGTGAATTTCTTCGAATCCTAGCGATATCGAACTTCAAGTTCATGCTGCAACGAGCTCACGAGATTAGCGTTTTGTATTGCAAAAACAGCAGCTATACTCACCTGGGACAGGATCTTTTTGTGTAGAGGAAAATGGCCCTACATACAAGGTTGGATCAGAGTTTGAGTCGCCTGAGTCAACGTAATCGTTGATTCCCACTTTGCTCGTCTTTCTCAAGACCTTCCTAACGTGTCCTATGTCATCGCCCCCGTTGTGTAGCGTGTTTTTTTTGTACTCGCAATACGCTTAGAATCCATGGCAGCTTCTCATTCGAGTGATCACTGACATGTAACACGAATCACCAACGTTGCGCAGTCAAGCCGGCGATGTTGTCCTTCCTCCCATCCGCATGACGAACTGGCCGTCGATTGGCTAACAATGCCCTCAGGCTTTCGTTACCTGTCGTGGAGGTTGCTGGGCATGTAACTGTGCTTGTGTAACGAAAGCAGGAGAGTGAGTTCTATCCTTATTACTATTAAATACTGTAATTTATCATATATGGCAGTGCCTTTGTCGGCAGAGTCAGCACCTCGAAACAGATGGCTCGTAACTTCGAATGACGCTGATGCGGGCTCTGTTACCAGACCTGCCTGCATACGGAAATTCCAACTCGAAGTCAAATGCGTTTGTGGGTAGAACACCGACCGGTTCTATGCTAGTTGAGAAGCAGAAGAAGGATAGGTTCGCGATTTGCTACGTTTGAAGCCTCAAGGATCGATATGGTGAAAGCCACGCAATGATGAACTAGGCTAGAATCCAACCCGTCGATCGGTGCCATCGCTGCGAATTGTAGATCCCTGCTAGCATATCGAATTAACACTGGTGCAAAAGACGGAACGATAAACAGAGAAACGCATTCGAGTTCCACTTCCGTGCAGGGAATTTCTCTCTTCGTCGCCTCTTCTGTTTTCGATCCCCCCCTAAATTCTTCCACTAAGAACAGACGTCCATAAGCGTCGCATAGTACATGCGCCATCGCAAAGTGTGAGCTTTCGAAGATTCTGGCCGTTGTGGACTCCCAGTCGCAACGTTTCGCCGTTTCCAGCAATAACGGAACGTTATGTGTATACTAGTGGCCATCCGATTTCCTCCCTTTATGTGTCGGTTCATGGAACCTGTTCCCGTTCGTCGTTTCATTTCAAATTCGACATGTGCCCTTGGTCTTATTCATAATTTCTCAAGATCCCGTTTATATGTATCTGACGATGACGTGTTTACCCATCGTGCGTCCCTCTTTACTTTATCTATTCACAACACTGCATTCTTTGTCTCAGGTGGTCCTCTAGACTGTATTTTCCAACTGCGTTCTTTTAGCTGTGACATTTTGCTTTTGCTTTTCATGTCATGCTATGGTCGTTAATTTCAAATAGCTGTGTTCTTGGCCTTCCTCTTTATGTGTGGTTAGTCACCTGCGTAGCTTGGCATCTCGTTGGCATAATAACCTGTTTCCAGGGACAAATGTACAATGTTCTATCAGAACATATGGTGTTTGCAGATCATATCACCGTGATACGCGTCTAATTGCCTATCATCCTTTCGTCATTCTGACACTGTGGTGCGACCTCAGCTGTCATCTGCGGTCACCTGGGTATTTCTTCACTTGCAACCATCAGTCACAATACAGCTCAAATGGTAATCCTGTCTTTTCACAATTTGTCGATCTGTATCTGCCTGCTTAACCACACGACGTGTTATTAGTCCCCCGGTTGACAACGTCACTAGGCAGCGGAGCTCTCGTAATAACTAATATACCGCCTTACGTTGGGGTGCCCATGACTAACTATGGAGTGTTGTTATCGTAAGAATGTTAACAGCTGATCACCCACCGTGATCACTTCCAGTCACTTCCGAGGTCATGCACGTTCACATTCCTTGTCAGGTGGTATCCTTGACGCGCATAAGTTGGAGCAGATCCGAGAGGTATTGGTATAAAGGCGGCACCCCGACCGCAGGTCGAATTCCCCGTCCCTCCTCCCCCTCTGTCTCCCTCGTTCATACTTTTGTTATCGTTGTGGAGGTGCCCTTTCACTGAAATGCGAGGATGACGAAGAACCCATCTGCTCGGAGCGCCGAGCGGAGTCTGTTATACACTTACTCCTCTTGTTCAGGTGAAACTCCGCCTACCACCACGGTCAAGCTCGACTTCGGCATTTCCGTCGTGCTCGTCTCCTAACATCTCAAAAGCCCCTTTGTCCTCAAGCGTCAATCGATATCAACGTCAAGTATCGGCTGCCGGAAATCCCGCGAGATTTATGATTAAAGTGTCTGGGGTCTTGAATCTTCAATGATCGATCGTCGTTTCCTTCTCTGGTCCTTTCATACAACCGGACGGACCATTCGGTGGAGTAGCTTTCAGGAGGACGTGGTTATTGAGTGGGAAATGGTTTACCCGGAATGCGGAGTTCGCTGAGAGGAAATGGGGATCGAGGGACTCGGATAGGGAAGTTGCTTTAGGGAAACGAGTTGTGGTTGTGTGGGGAGGGGTGTAAGCGATGTCGCTGGTGAGTGTGGCTTTACCCTGTCTACCCCCGCATGCTCACGCAGCAGGCGCCGGTATATGCAATTGCAAGCGTTTTAGAAAATTAGATGGACCCATACGATAGGACAGCATGTTTCCCTATCGCCGTGCGATCGAGGGTTTGGAGAGGTGGAAAGGTGTGGCGCTTTGTTGAGCATCTGTCATAACTACTATCTTTCCGAATCGGATTGGAGGTCTCATCGATGAGGTGTGTTTGCTTATTATGATATTCAGGCCCGATATACACGCAGGTGTTATTTGTACTCCATATGGTGCCACCTGGATCCTACTTAGGCTCTTGTTTCTGTCTGTTTCAGCACCCGCTTGGAGCAGTGAAAAATCAAAAACTGCACCGCGCCACTTCCTTCTAATCCAGGCCATGATAATGAGTCGATATCTATCCCTCGTCCAAGCCTGCGGAGGTATGGAGGTATGGAATCGCAAAGACAGGCTTCGGGGCCTTAACCTTTTTCGCGATGGTCTCTATATTTGCTTTTTTTTTTTCGCGACTCCATCTGGGACTTCGGCAGCACCTCGGCCTGGCTTGCTATCGCACTCTCGATCACTGTAACAACAGGCGACCATCTGGCCGCATGCAATAGCTCAACTCGGAATCCGTATCATCGCCACACATTTCCGATTCTATATCTGGCGCGTCTGAGTCACCCTCAGGCCCTGGACACGATTTTCTTGCGAAGAACGCTCGGTTGTAATGTAGCAAGTTTCGACCTCCCATCCGAGTCTATGTATGTACTAGACTCGTTGGCATAAACTGTGCGAAAACTACTACTTCTGAACCCCGTTTTTTTTTTTTTGGGTATCCACCTTACATCCTTATGCGGTCGTCTTCCACTGGCTTAGTCCACTTGGGGACAGGTACGAAGCGCTAATGTCCTTGTACATCCGGATTCCGACTCCTCGCTGTTCCTGAAGCCTAAGGCCTGATGCCCGCATACCATGTTTTCTAACGATGCTCATCTAGGGATTCTCGGCATTGATCCGGCATGTCAAGAGTTCTAATGGAAAGGTGAAACTGTGAAGGGAATACGCCACCATGCCGACAGCCTTTTGCTGACGCAGAACGATCGGACTCAGCCCAATTTTCTTGAAGATTTGGGAGATGGCTTGTAACGGTTTCTAGCCGTACTCTCCATAGGTTCTCATGAATGCTTGATGCTTGGAAGTTTGCCTTCTGCCTTATCTATCTGTGTCCTGAATGTTTTTCGGATTTAGATGTGTTTTCTGCTACCGCTCGTTAACGACACTTTCAACTTTCCCTCGTGCCAACTTCTATCAGTTGTTTATGACATGCGTCATAGTTGTATCATTACCACCTCACCGGGCCCTTTATCTGATATAATGGGAGCCGAACTAAAACTCTTGGAAGTCAAGCAACTTGTCAGAGCATTTCATCGGTTCAGGTCAACCAATCATGTTGAACGAATGATATCAGGAGATTAAACTCAGCGATCCGATCAATACTGGAGACCAAATTTACTATGTCAGGGCCGTCCGAGTCCTCCCGAATGATTGACGCTAATAATTCTGCAGTCCACAGCATACGTACTACATCTCCAGACGTCTTTGTGCTATCCTTGAATGTGCTACATACGTCCGGGGCGATTCTGAGGTGCGCTTGGATAACTGGCGTGCGCATGTCTTGTCCAATCCTTTTCTTCGTCGATCCTGTGTGTGTGTGGGGGGGGGGTGAGGTCTGTGCTAAACGTCGATCCCCCCGCCGCCGCCGCCCGCAGAAAGCCAAGGATTTCATGGAACTGTCACGCCAAGTTAAATTCATATTTCATATTTCATTTCATCTACGGGGTTCCACGGGCCGCCCTTGAATATGCGCGCGTGCCTTGTGTGTGTCCAGGATGGTTCGTAAAGCAATTCCAATATCACGGTTTTTTGAAATCTCGTCGGCACGTTCGAAATGACTCTTAAATTGTAACCCGTTCACGCAACTCGCCGGCAATTTTGTTGAGTTATACACGATAATACTTATGATAGGGGGTCGCAGTGGCGCATACCGCTTACTAGTAGTAGGTCGACGTCTATCTCTATACCCCACTCTTCATATATATATATATATTTTACATGCGCTACTACGCAAAACTTGTGATCCTGGATCTCCCATTTGGTCCGAATTCCGAAAGTCCTATACATTGGGTATTTGAAATAATCTCCGAGTCCGTTCATGTTAGCCCGTAAGTAGTGTGGTTTCCGAATCGGTTCTCACGTGAGCCGCCTTGTCGGGCCATACAGTCACCTCTTCCGTACTCAGGCTTTTTTTCCGGGGCCCGCCTTTACATTCATCCTTTATTTCCAAGTAAAAATCTGTTTCTGAAATGGGTTATCTTTCCCATCAGCATGCAATAGTACTTATGCGAATTACAAATTGGAATACTAGCCTGAATGTGGCCGGCTTACGAATATTACTAGTATATGGGTTTGTGCAGGTCCTAAAAGTGGATATATGGCCGGATCTGCTAGTAATCGTTCTTGAGTTACATGCGGCCCACTGGCAGGACACTGCCTACCGTTTTAAATGGTTTCTATTTTTAATGGGGCAACAAACTGATTGATGCTATGTAATTGAAGGAATTCATAGCCTCTTGGCGATGTCATGGCGTAATAATGAACAACCTAGCGTTTCTAGGGTACAGGTGTTCAATATGAAACACTAAAATAGTAAGACTCTAGTGGCAGTTCTTTCTCCGATTGCCTTCAAAACTCTAACGAATCTTTCACAGAATCACTACCGATCCGTACTATACTATTACATATTTATTTAGATGCTGCTAGCAGGATCGAACATGCGGCGTATCGTTAGATCAAGGTCTGCTTTTCCACTTTGTCGGCCCAATCTTGTTGTCCAGACTTTTAGTCAAAAAATGAATTTGATATATCATAATATGGCCTACTATTTTGTCTGGTGGCTGCCGATCTTGTACATAGATGTGAGGATTATATTAAGATCCAATTCATATGAACACGGTGTAGCGATGCACGAGGTGCACCCATAAACATCACAATAATATCATTCTGGTCTGTCAAAGTGTCCACTCGGCTAGTGGTTATGATATCCGAGTCTCGCACATTATCTGTCGCCGTATTAGACCACTCGTGTTTTGGGATGAAATGTTGACGGAAAAAGAAAAAAAGAAAAAAGACAAATGTAATTCCACATGCGACGCCAGCAGGATTTGAACCTACGCCCTCAGAGAGGAACAGATGAAGTGTCATTCGAATCTGTCGCCGTAACCACTTGGCTATAGCGTCATAGTAGGGAAGCAAGGTAAGAAGTACAAGTATGGGAGTTGAACGGGCCGAGAGACCCGAAGACCCGTCAAGTACGGAAAGAGAGAAGCGAGTAAGGATGTGTGTGGGGAAATGAAGATTGCTAATGGGGAATGATGTGGGACCCCAGGAACAGGTTTGTGTGGGGGAAATGGAAAAAAAGGAAAAGAAAAAGGCCGGCTTCCCCACATCCGGGGTTTCCCAAAAAGAAAAAGAAAAAGAAAAAAAAAAAAAAAAAAAAGAAAGAGCAAGAATAGCAAGGATCCAGTTAGATCAACTCATCTTCAATTCTCCTTCTCCCTTTCATAACTAACAATGTCCTTTTTCTCTTCAATTGCCTACAAACCACAAGCTCAGATAAGGCAGGAAGGCTTTCACTTACCAGACCCTTCAAATTCATCTCATTCCCCTGCTTCAACTCCACCGCCTGACCAAAGCTCTTTCGATATCTTCAACCCTTTCCTGTCTGACTACAGAAAGTTCCCTTCTGCAGGTGAACCGGCTAATAGCATGGACTTTGGCGATGAGCTTGCCTCTCTAATGGGTCAGCAACAGCACTCCAACGAGCGCTCAACACACTCCCCGCAGCCGAACCTAAACGGCGCACAAACTGCCTCTGCACCATCTCCCCGTCTTGATGGCAATGCGGTGAATGGCGGAACTGCATCTAGTGCAGGGTACGACGATGCCTACCATGGTCATCGCCCACAGACCCACAACATCTTCGATATATCCGCTCCACCAACTAACCTTGCATCTACGTCTACCCCTGGCGCAGGTGGCGAATCTTACAACAGCCAAACACCCCAGGCATCAACAACAAACTTTAACTCCACGCTCCCCGCGCTCAATTCATCAATGCGGTACGAACAGCACCCAGACCCAAACAATAATGTTAGCAACGCAAACGGTGGCTCTAACCATCCCCCGTCCTCTTTTCACCCAGGTTTCACGCGACACACCCCTTCACCCTCATCCCCATTCCCTCCGAACCCCCAGCACGCAGTCGCACAATCTCAGTCTTCTCAGCGCTCCCGCTCCCGCTCACGTCCCCCCTCGGGCTCGGGGATCACCACAGGAGGTGTGGGTCCTGCTCGCACGACGAGGTCACGCAGGAACAACAGTATTAGCGGCACGAGCCCGCCTCCACCCCGCCCCCATGCTATTGTTATTCCGCGGACACGGGCGAGTACTGTTGCTAGTTCAGCTAGTGCAGGCGCCGGTGGTGTTAGTCCACTTGGCGGCACGAACAGTGGCGCGGCGGCAGGGTGGTTTGTGCCTGGACATTCATCGTGAGTATAGATTTTCAAACCCCACGTGTAGCGTGTTTTACCCTATTGAGATATCGGAATAATCTCGGATTATGGGGAAAGTTGGCTTCCCCTCTAATCTCTTGTGTCATAAATCGATCGAATACTATCTTGCTGACATTTGTTTTATTTTCGATTTCTTTGCAGGACTTCTGAATATTCACTTCCAACCCCTGATTCCATCACATCCCATTCTCATTCTCACACACACTCCCATTCTTACTCACATTCATTCTCTCACCAACAACACCAACAACCTCAGCAACAACAGTACACCCCTTTCTCCCTCAACTCCCCTACCCTACCCCCCGTATCAGCTATTCACACCCTCCCTCTCCCCATGCACTCCCAGCACCACCAACACCCAGCTGCTCACCCACACTCCCCCCACTCTCCACACACCTCCCATGGCTTCGGGAGCCTCGCCCAGGGACGAGGCGAGCCTTTTGGTGCCGGTACGCCTCACAGTTTACCAAACGTACCCAACGTCCCCACCGTCCCTTCCATGCACGCTCACCATGGTCATGCCCACTCGCACGGGCAAGGGCATGGACATGGACACGGACACGGACACGGACACGGACACGGGAGCCCGACAGTTCCGTCAATGGGAAATCAGAGTGTCTCGTCCCCACTCGGTGTAGGAGTGACGATGCCTTCCATATCTGGTGTCGGTGTCGTTCCAGGGTTGAGCGTGCAGGATAAGCAAGCGGCGCTGGCGAACGAGAAGAGGCGGAGGAGAAGGGAGAGTCACAATGCTGTCGAGAGGAGGAGGAGGGATAATATCAACGAGAAGATTAGTGAATTGGCGACGTTGATACCAGAGTGCATGCTTGATATGCCCGGGGTAGGGCCGGCTGCGGGTGCCGTTAAGAATGGGGAAGGAAAAGAGGGTGGTGTGAATGGTAAGAGTGGGGGTGGAGGTGACGATGGTACCCCGACGGAGGATGGCACGCAGAGTCCGTTGGATGTGTGGGTGCCGAAGAAGGAGGACGGGGCGGTGGGTGCGCCTGGAACGTCCCCGCCTTCTGCGTCGGAGGGTGGAGAACAGGGACACGGCGGGAAAGGGTCTAGTGCAGAGGGAGGTGTGGTAAAGGCGAACAAGGGGATGATCTTGAGGAAGAGTGTTGAATACATCAGGTTGGTTTTCTTGGGGGTTGGTATCTCTATATGGGTCTGTTTTTGAATCATTGTCGTTGCAATATCGCAGGTACCTCCAACAACTCGTCACCGCGCAGGGTGTAAGGAACAGAGAGCTCGAACTCGAGCTGAAACAGTATCGAGAAGGTCTTTCCCCTCCGAGTACCCACAAAGACGACGAGATGGGTATTCCAGGGATAGACATGATTGGTATGGGGATGATGATACACAACGACGGGTTTATGAATGGGAGTGGGGTTTCTGCTCACGGTGTGGGCGGCGGTGTTAATGGTGGTGGGTACGGCACGTTGTTTGGGTTGCCGAGTATGCCGGAGGGTGAGGGCGAGGGCGAGGAGTGTGAAGGTGGGAATGGGAGTGTTGGAGGGAGTGGGAGTGCGGAAGGGGATGGGATGGATGTGGAGGGGATGAGTTTGAGTCCGGAGGGGGAGAGGGAGGAAGAGAGTATGTCGGGTGAAGATAGGGAGCGGGAGCGGGATGGGGACAGGGGGCGGACAAGGGGGCGAGACGCGGGGATGAAAGGGAAAGCAATTGGGAGGAATCCGAAGAAGTTGGAGGAGGGCGTGAATGGGAATGCGCGTGAGGATATGATGGTGATGTGAAGTTGATTTGCGACAAGTCGTTGTGGACTCATGGCCTTCTACTCTCTTAACTCTTAACTATTCACTCTCCCTTGTATGCCGGCGCCGTTCGATGCTCATCGTCTCACCCCCCCCCCCCCCCCCCCC
>QLOK01000750.1:28435-40968 GCA_003313805.1 Tricholoma flavovirens
CACCCACTAGCAGCTCTAAACCCCAGCATCATCATTAATCCCCAGTGGATCACAGCAGTGCAAAACCAGCATGTTGAAAATATGTGGAATGGTAGGTTATAGCACAAGTAGCTCGAGATGAAAACTATTTTTCATGACCCTCCAGATATATCTCCAGGTGCAATGCCTGAATGAAAGATGATAGAAGCTTTACGTGTCCTGCAGTCAGGCTTGCAACGAAAGCACCCCAACAAAGATAATGAAAACCTATACAACTTGAACCATGCGACGAGAAGTTCAACTCAGGATGACCAACATACAACATTCAGGGGAGACTTACGCATCAATCGGCTTGAAGGGAAATTCAAAGTCGGATAGCTCGAGTGAAGAAAAACGGATCGTCGAGGAGTTTTGCCAACTTGCAACTGCAACTACAAAGTAGCATGAGTGTTAATACTCGGTGATGTCCGTTTAGAGATATGTGTGTGTGTGTGTGGCCACAGCTTTGGAGTGCGTCTGAGTTGATATTGAAAAATCTATGAGCAAAATGTTCGTGGTATGAGTCAAGGTCTATGTGACGCTTACGTAAGTCCACTCAATTAATCCAAGCATTATTTTACGGTATAATTTTACGGTATAATACTTTAATACATTTGGTCTTGTCACATCATACAAATCGTGGACCCCAACGCAATCAATCAAATCCAGAAAGTGAAAATAGACCATGACCCAGGTGGGCAACGGTATCAGCGGCCGCCGCCTCAGTCCGGGTCCTTGAGAGTATGCCAAGCCCAAGAGGTGTTCATAACGTTGCGATTAAATCCGAGATGGATCATAGTCCGGAGATAGCAAAGGCACGTCTACGTCTGTTGCAACGATGCAAGGGAGACCGTTAGAAATTCTCGAGGGATTGATTTCGGGACCGGCGTCTTGTAAGTATGGTCGAAAACCAATTCTGGATCAATCTCAGGATCCCGTATCCGGCTCAACGGCGGAGTACACCGAGCATAGAGGGACGATGCGAGTGCTTCCCAGAAAGAGTTAGGTAGAAAGAGTCAGTGTCGAGATGTAACACATCCCAGAGGAGAAGGCGAGGTAAGAATTCTACGCCAATGTGCCACGATTAGAAACCATGAACGTAGTGAGATCTGCTCAGTGATGCAGCCGCAGGGGGAAAACGTTCTGATATGATCATGTCGGCCATACGGTTCGCACATATGCGTGAGGACAGAATTGATGATGCGGATACTAGTGATTCACTTTCCTATTCGGGATTTGCCCGTTGGCTCGAACCCGACTCGACGGTTTGTCATATCAGGATGAGGCTTTTAGTCTTCAGGCTTCAACAGCGATTCCTTGGAGTCCAGAGTTGGGACAAGGTCGGACCTGTGGCCCTCCACACTGAGCATCCATAATGACCAATAGGCTTCGGGCGTATGGGCTTGGGGCGCGGGCCGCGGACCTTGTGCTTTGTCGATGTACCTACACGGAAGGACCAGAAAATTTAGCTAGATATGCAACATGATACGAAAGGAGGTGTATTACGCCTGGAAGCGGTGAAAAAGAGTTGATGGTTACGTGAGTAGAGGTGGAGTGAGTACATGTGGTATTTTGACCTCTTCATCAAGAAACACGAGGCTAGTATCGATTTTGCTTGGGACTCTGGAACGGGAAAGGGTTAGATACGACAAATTCCAGAGCAAAGAAGTCGCGAAACAATACCATCCCCCTAGGGGTAAGGAACGCTAGAGCTTGAGCAAACGATCCACACTGAGCAGACGTTATCGCGGACATCAAATGCAAAATGCTTACGCCTAAGATCATGGGTCCAAAATTGGACGGCTTGCAGTGTATTAATGATCTGCATACCGCGGAGGCAGTAGTGCGAAATCAAATGCTTCAAGAACATCGTAGAAGGAAGGTGGATCTCGGGACTGATGTGAAACTTCCCCTTAAAAGTAATGTTCTGGAACGGCGGCATAGCAAGCAATTATGTACAAGTCTGCTCAGTACTTGGGCCAGGGGGTTGCGGCTGTATGGCCCTGAACGACTACGCCTTTCCTTACCAGGACAGGACAATCTCCTTGCTAAAGAAATACGATCGGCAGAATCAGTCGAAATGTCCGTTGAAGTTTAATTCGATCGAAGATTGTCCCCCCGGAATGGGAATGGAGGTGGTCAAGGTCAGGAGCGATCCTGAGCGATCACGCGCGTCGCGAGGCTGTCCCACGCAATTCGCTTGCGGGTCAGCTGCTTGCCAGAGAACTTGCTCACAAGGAACCGACAATAAACCAACGATCCAATTGGCCTGAGTGAGCCACGGCGGAAATGGCAGACTGTATTGCATCTGATGGAAGGTTCCGCGGCAAACGAGGAAACATCGACGTTAAGGTACTAAGAGGCGGTTAAGGTCTGTCAGTCGCCTGAGGTAAGCTTTCGAATGAGGGGTGCGGCGAAGCGCTTCTGTCCAGCGAATTTGAAGAGGATCAGGGCAACTACTGCGGTAAGATATAAGGCGTCTGCGCCGAAGGTCCTTCTTGGGATCACGGTTTCTCATCTTGCCTGGTTGACTTCGAAGGTCGGATGTTGCGTTAACAGCCTGAGCACATGCCACACCCGCCCGCAGTGTGCCTCTTCCTTCCTGCGAGCAATGTACGGTGTGGGCAGGCGAGACTGTCGGCAGGAGGTAGCCGTGCTCCAGTACTGTTTCGTCCATTTGCTGTTTGTCGAATATCAGTATGAATAGTTACCTAGAGCGGTCACGATCGTAGACTTACACGGGAGAACTCGACATCATCAAACCGTCCTGCTCGAAAAACAATATGCTATCCCATCGCATCCTTCATAGCACCATCTACCTTCCGCACCTTGGCCCTCCTTCCTGCCCAATCTCAAATTTGCATCACAATGCCTCCCCGCGGCAACCAAGACCTCCACAATTAGAGCATTCACCACCTCCCTCACTTCACCTCCACCTCAGCCAACCTAAATCGAACCTGAAAAGACTTTTGATAGGAAAACCGCCACGAGCACAGGATAACCTCAGATGTATAGAAACTAAATATTTGACTATGTGAACAACCTTCCTTATTTGGATGTCAGTGCGGGTGCTTTTACTAGTAGGCTGGTGGTTCCTCGCCGCCCAACTCTATCTCAATTGCCTTATTTACCTCTGAATCTCCAACCTCTAGTGAATCTGTAGCGATGGCCACGGTCGCCATTGTTAACGTCACCAACAAACAAGTGGACGAATTGTACGAATTTGAAACATCGCAATACTGCGCGCCACTTCCTATCCCTTGTTCTTCGATAACCATCAACCTCCAACACTGAAGAAATTTGACGAGAATTATGTGTTCCTGTG
Source organism: Tricholoma flavovirens (assembly GCA_003313805.1). NCBI lineage: Eukaryota > Fungi > Basidiomycota > Agaricomycetes > Agaricales > Tricholomataceae > Tricholoma > Tricholoma flavovirens. Next base: position 31,779 of record QLOK01000750.1, read on the forward strand.
ATGTCAATTCCATCGGGTCGCTCGGGCTTTCCACTTTTAGGTTCGTAAATTCAACGATATGGTTCCATGAGCGCTCATCAAAGAGCGTTGTTGTAGATTCGACGGACTTTACTGCTTCCATGCACCATTCCCGACATTGTTCACCGCTGGTAACGAACTCTGGACCGATGAGTTCGATGCCGAAAATGGGAAGCCGAGGTCGGTAAACGTCTTGTTGGTAGCAAAGAAGGGATGTTAATTGATACGGACAGAGGCTCCAGTGTCGGATACACCAAGATAGTGCTTGGTAGCATGCATGCAGCTGTGATGCCAGAAGCTTTCCGACTGGATACGTTCTGATGCAACTGACGGCCACCGGCGTCCGCATCAATGACAGAATATCGGTCACAGCCTTTCCCTTCGTCTGATCACCCTCTAACTCTGCGACAAACTCTTTCGACCATGCTTCGAATGCATCATCCCAGACAGTTAGCCCTTCGGAAGGTCGGACAAAAAAGATATCGACAAATCTTGTTGGTATGATCAATGTCTTCCGGGAGAAAGCTGGCAGGTCAGACTTTTGTCCCTTCGGGCATAATCGATGTTCATCTGGAACATTCCCTGATGACCAAACCGCATCGGCATAAACTGATTGTGCGGTATGCTGAGACATCTCCTCAATTATCAGATATCTGCCATTGGGGGAACCGCTGAAATGGGCAAGGCGTGTAGGCCTGTCTACGCTTGCAGCAAGATCGAGATATAATGACGCGCCACCGTTGGTCATGGTGACACGGGTCCCCGTGCGTGTAACCTGCCTCAAGCCCATGATTCGACCAAAGCCCCAGAGACTATGGAGATTCGTAACTGCATTGGCAGGTCTAACCTGTCCGTCGCACGCTTGTGCACTAGCGGCGGTCAACAGGGACCAAAAGCCTCTCGTCATGCCACACATATCCATCGCATCTGACCAACATGCTTCACAGCGTTTCCGAGTAGTCGCTCGAACAGCGTACATGCGACCACTATACCTCCCTCCTCCCAGAGCAATGGAATTAGTCGCCGATTCGACCAAGCGGATTTTCATCCTTCTCGCTAGACATGGTCTTTCATTCGCTGTCATTTCTGCCTGTAAATAGTTCTCCATCTCTCCTACTGTTATGAATGGGACTGTGAGAATCCTCGGATCTCCCCATGGCGATTTCGTTCCCATAAATTGGAGAACAAAGTGGATGAAAAGCTTTAGTTCTGGGTTGTCGATCGCCCAATCTCCCAGTGCGAGGCGGTCAGTTTTGCCTTTGCGGCGTGCTTCGATATCGATTTGCATAGTGATTTGCATTAGTGCAGCCACGAGAGCGACAACGGCAATGCTAAAGGATGCTGCACTGATGCCTATACTTGCACTATCTGCCATGTCGAAAGGGGTTGTGGGTTAGGCTGGCCGGGGGTGGATGTAGGAAGACAAAGGAAATTTAACGCCCAAGTCTGATACAAATGGGATGCCATGATGTTAGGCTTCAAGTTCAAGCTTCAGTGACAACGTGACATTGAGTACTCGGATAGATAGATACCATTATATTGACAAATATTAGTGGCGGTGCGAATGGGGGACCTCTGGCAGGGAGGAAGATCAAATATTCTTGGCTCCCAAATTCCTCCCTGCCAGAGACGATGGGTATATTGCATGCCCCCTTCACGAGATACAAGCATGTCGCTGGGTCCTGGTGATCACCAGGTGACCTCTTGCTGCATAGCCTCTCCACTATATATATAACATTCAAGGTCACGGTTCCTTAAGCCTGATATCATATATGTTTGACGTCTGATATAGATCTGATATCTGACATCTGTGTCAAGACACGCCCAGTTATGTTCGGGACGGATGACATCGATGACTGTTTGCAGTTCGATGGATACAAGTTACTTGGTGAAATCCTACGCCAAGATCAATCTCACCCTCGATGTTCTCAATAAACGCGACGATGGCTATCATGGCCTCACCACCGTCATGCAGACCGTTGACATTTACGACACTATCTGTTTAACAGCTATCCCACAGGATGAGATACAACTGGTTTGCTCCATTGCCGATCTGGAGACGCATGACAATCTGGTCTTCAGAGCAGCGGAAGCAGTTCGCCAGTGCCTCTCGCTCACACGAGGGGTAAAGATCGAACTACAGAAACGCATACCTATCGCTGCAGGGTTGGGCGGTGGAAGCAGCAACGCAGCAGCAGTCATAGTAGCACTTCAGAAGTGGTGGAAACTGCCGCTATCCTACGAGGACCTGCTCAAAATAGCTGCTTCCCTCAGCTCGGATGTATCTTTCTTCCTTACCGGTGGTTTAGCGGTCTGCGAAGGACGTGGTGAAATAGTGGTGCCCATGCCACATGCTTCTTGGCCAGCAGCAATGCGTTGGCTTCTGCTTGTGAAGCCTGGAATTGGACTATCCAGTTCCGTGGTCTATGGTGCACTCCTTCCGAGAGATTATACAACCGACAAGCATACACGTGCTGTGTGCGATGCATTGGAAAATAAACAGCCGGTGGATCCTAGAGATATTCATAATGGGTTGGAGCGTGGTGTTATTGAGAAGTATCCTGAAGTGGAGCAGACGAGAGATGCGATTTTGAAGGCTGGTGCATCTGTAGTGCGGCTATCGGGGAGTGGTCCCACTCTATTTGCGCCATTCTCAGAATTGAAGGATGCAACGAAGGTTCAATGGGTGCTCATGGATGATGGATATGAAGTCTATCTGACCTTCGCAACAGGTGCTGGGGGTGAAGAGATCTGTTTCTATTAATCAACAAGGGATGGAGGGACATGACTCAGTATGTGTACGGCGCCACTCTCGGGCACATGCTAACAGCCAATATCATGTCGCTACACCCCTGCACGACAGCTCTGTTTAGTTGTTTGTTTGGTTCTATAGGCTCAGTGATGGAATCCTGTGCCGAGCCCTACGAAGTGAGCGATCAGCCTCCTTCCCATGCCCAACTTCAAGCCCAGTGAGAACTCGATCTTGTCCTATTGATTTAATTATATTTAAATCGAGTAAGATCAGCAAAATCTCCTTTTATAGTGTTTAATAGATGGTAATGGAGACCAAAGGCAAAATGGCTGGTTTACAAGGTTGATTAGTATTTAAACTGAGTGAAATTGATTTCCATCTGTATGCTGCAGGTCTCTCGATCTATCCCGAATTTAATCATTTTTAATTGATCATTATGAATCAAAGTAAAATCTATTAAAAACGTGCAAAATCTAGGATATCATGATTCCAGCCTCAACTTCGCTGGGCTAGCATGATCTGGTGACAAGCTGTAATAGGTTGGGTGGGAAACTGAGCATTAGCTCAGTTCGGACACGGAGCAGGATGAGCCGCTGGGTGGGTGGGAACATCTCTGCCGTGATTTTTGCAGCTCGAAACAGATCTTGCTTGTTGGGTAGGTGTAAAATCCTATGGATGTGATGATCTTGAAATCATGTATGGAATGAAACAAAAGGGGGAAAACAATGTAATAAATGTCTACTAAGGGTAGTGATGGTATTTGGGTGGGGCGGTGGGTGAAAAGACAGTGAGCGAGGATAATTAAACTGTAGATTATACAAGTGGATAGTATGATGGTAGTGGTGAGAAGGAGATAAGGTCGAATGATCAATGCACTGGCATTGATGTTTGGCTGGACGCCGGTTGCTGGTGGTCTCTCAGCAGGCTAGAGAGACACTGGCACCCTTGCTCATTCCAGCCTCAACTTCGCTGGGCTAGCATGATCTGGTGACAAGCTGTAATAGGTTGGGTGGGAAACTGAGCGTTAGCTGTTACAAATCTTGCAAGCGGTAGACAGACCGGACACTCTTTTCTTTTCTTTTTCTATTATTCATTCTTGCTTATCATCCCAATGGACTATTACCCTATTGCCCCCTCAGATTTCTATCTTCTTCTTACCAACCATTCTCCTATTATTCCCTTGACATTTATCCCTTATTGTTTATTCCTCCTGATTCTCATCTAATTCTCCCATTGGTAGATAAGGACTATTCTTCCTGTATATAAACCGTAGTACCTAGAGGTCTTGCTCTTCAGCTTGACCTGAGCAATCTACATTCTCAACTCTATGAGTAGACCCACCCTCAGCCACTCAGAAAGCCTCTGAGTTGGTAAGACAGAACACGTTACTGAGAAAGCCTCCGGTAACAGATAGAATGACTAACTAGTGATCGACTATATTATTAGGAGTGCTTGTACTCGAGTTGGGACTATTGTCTTAACAAAAGGTGAAGCTGAACATCAAGTGCCCTCTTACCTCAAGAGTAGGCAACCACATCTCGAAGACAGCAGTCCACTGATCGACCACCGAGAGGAGCCACCACCAAAGACAGGCTCTGGTATATTTCCCAAGGAAAACAGACTCGATCTATACACCAACATGGCAAACATGGAAATCAACATCAGAGCTCCATCAGATTTCACTGGAGATTGAACCAAAACAACAAAGTTTCTCCAGGAAGTCTCCCTTTTTCTCTGAGTAAATGAAGTGATCTATGACACTGATGAAAAGTGGATCATCTTCGCTCTCTCTTTCATGAATGGAGGAATGGCATGGGCATGGGCATTGGAGCAAGGAAGCAGGACCAATTTAGGAACCTGGGAAAGGTTTGCAACAGAAGTGAAGGAGGCTTTTCCCCCTATAGATGATGTGGGATTGGCCCAAATGGAAATGAAGACCCTGAAGCAGGGCGATGATTTAGAAGACTACATCAGCCAGTTCCTCATCCTAAAGGGAAGATCAGAACTCACTGAAGATACTGTGCTCATCAAATACTTCATGGATGGCTTGAAACTGGCTCTCCTTGATAAAATCTTCACCATGAAAAATGTCCCAACTACCCTGGATGGAATGATCAGAGCCACATCAAAGTATGATGGGAACTGGAGAAGAGCGAAAGCCATCACAGGAAAGTGTGGGAGACCCATGAAAAGAAGATGGTCACTCCTCCCAAAGTTATGAAGCCGATGCTGGAGATAAACTGACTATCCCAGCAAGAACGAACTGAACACATACAGAAAGGACTCTGCTTCGTGTGCCACAGCCCCAGACACAGAGCCACCGATCATAAGCACGGGAATTTCCCACTGCTAAATCAGCTGACAAACAACTGTGAATACCAGTGACCTGAACAGACGAACCACTTCTTCCCAAAGAGAAAGGGGGCAGAGGCATACACGAACATCAAAGCTATTCTAGGAGAATTAGATGAAGAAGAAAGAGGAAAGACCCTCACACTCATGAAGGAGACAGGTTTTTAAAGAAGCAGCCTGAACCAATGCCAGGTACTGCTGAACTTTCGGTCTGCTCTGTACTACTAGCCACTCTAGACAGTCAATCTATGCATTTGCCTATCAAAGTGGGAGCGGATGAAGGAAAAGATGTTGATACAGAAGCCCTCCTCAACTGTGGGGCAGGGGGAGTCTTCATGGACCACAGATTCGCTGAAACACACAAGATAAAATTACACGAACTAGCAAAACTGGTCTCAGTGCAAAATGTAGATGGAACACCAAACAAGAAGGGAACCATCACCTGGTGCGCTAAAGAAGAAATGACGATCCACAGGAGAAAAGAGAAGCTAACATTTCTAGTCACTGGATTAGGAAATGAATCGATTATCTTGGCACTACCATGGTTACAAAAGGTAAACCCTATGATTGACTGGAAAGAAGGAAGAAACCTTTGAATTCCGGGAAAATCAACACCTTGCCCAAATATGAAGGATCGTTGAAAAGACCAGGATAAACTATGGCATACTCGAAAAGAGGACACCCAAGACAACCATGGAAGAAATCCCAGACAAAGATGAACCTGCTAGCATATTCTACATGGTCAAAGGACTGCAGGAGTATGATCTAAGAGACCCAACAACTGGAGAATTCACTGAAGAAGGACAATCTACAACCATGGAAAGAAATGATCTATGGATTAAGGTAAAGACATTGGTATCCCAACACCTGGCACATGGTGCAGAACAAGAAAAAGGCAAACCCCTTGAACAGCTTTTACCTCCCAGATTCCTTTGCTGGAAACAGGTACAAACAAACAGCTTCAGAAAGATTCCTGGACCCAAGACCATGGGACTACACCATTGACCTCAAGCTGGACTTCGTCCCAAAAGATTGTAAGGTTTACCCTCTCTTGCTTACCAAACAACAGAAACTGGATGAGTTCATTGATGACAACTTACGGAAAGGATATATTTGGCCTTCAAAGTCCTCGATGGCCTCTCCCTTCTTCTTTGTAGCAATGAGGACTCTGAAGTGCTCTGACCTTGCCAAGACTACTGATACCTGAATGAAGGAACTGTCAAGAACGCCTACCCACTTCCCTTGGTAGGGGATTTAATGGACAACTACAAGGCATGGAATGGTTCACAAAAATGGACGTTTGCTGGGGTTACCACAATGTCTGGATAAAGGATGGAGACCAATGGAAGGCTGCATTCAAAACCAACAGAGGATTATTCAAACCAATAGTAATGTTTTTTGGACTATGCAACTCACCCCCTGCTTTTCAAGTGATGATGAATGACATCTTCAAAGACATGTTACATGAAGGATGGGTAATAATCTATATGGACGATATCCTCATCTTCTCCAAAGGAAAGCAGGAACACCAGATTAGGATGGAATGGGTCCTGAAACAGCTCCAAGAACATGACCTCTACCTCAAAGCGGAAAAGTGTAAAATTGGGGTACAAAAGGTAGAATTCCTAGGAATGATCATTGAACCTAACAAAATCTCTATGGACCAAATGAAACTGGCTGGGATAAAGGAATGGCCTGAACCAACCAATGTCAAAGTGGTAAGATCATTTTTGGGCTTTGGAAACTTCCACAGGAAATTCATCAGACACTTCACCGACCTGGCGAAACCACTCAATGAACTAATGAAGAAGACCAAGTGATTCAAATGGACCTCAGAATGTCAAATGGCATTTGATGCCCTCAAAAAGAAATTTGCTGAAACCCCAGTATTGCTAATGCCCGACCCCACCAAACCCTCCATGATAGAATCGGACACATTGAAATGGGCCATGGGAGCAGTCCTCCGACAAAGAGACATTAACAGAGACTGGCATCCTTGTGGTTATATCTCTCACTTGTTTACCCCCACAGAAAGGAACTACGAAATCTACGACAGAGAACTCCTAGCGATTATATGGTCACTGGAATCATGGAGGCACTATCAGCTCAGAACATCTGACAACCATCTTATCTGACCACAAGAACCTCACCTACTTCAGAACAGTGCAAAAACTCAACAGAAGACAGGCCCCACTGTGAGACCCATGGATGTGGAAAATCATCCAGTATTTCAGCCACTGAGGTGAAGGGATTGAGTAGAAAGTAATCTGTTTAGAGTAGAGTTTTCATTCTTTATGGCCATTGAAAAGAATAAAAATCATCTGGTTTTCAGAGAAAAACATACCCTAAAATTCCCCCTCGAAAGGGATGAGTTTAGAGGTTGAAAACACCTCGGAATTTGTCCATATTCATACCCCATCGAATTCATCCCTATGGATGACTTTCATCTTCTCAATGTAGTAATTCACTACATTACAACCAGCTGTATTTTGCCCCTTTTTTGTGGGATTTTCAGAGGGTTGGGAAAGTGGTTATCCATCCACTTTGCAGAGCCATTTCATCGTGCCATAGCAGCAATTTTTGGTGGGATTTTCAGAGGGTTGGGAAAGTGGTTATCCATCCACTTTGCAGAGCCATTTCATCGTGCCATAGCAGCAATTTTTGGTAGGATTTTCAGAGGGTTGGGAAAGTGGTTATCCATCCACTTTGCAGAGCCATTTCATTGTGCCATAGCAGCAAGTTTTCATGCTGTCTGTGAAGTATTTTCATAACTTGCCAACTGAAACTATTCATACATTTAATGACAAGTTTTCACAATGGTAGGGAAAATTATTCAATCAATTAAGAGACAATTCTCATCACAATAAGTACTTATTCATCCTCCTCCTCATCACCTTTGAATTCCCCATTGTCCTCATTTCCAGCTTCAGGCTCATCATCATACATGTCACCACCATTTAGAGACTCATCCATGTCACCATTTACAGACCCTTCATGACCATTGCCCCCTGCGTTATTTGAATTACTGAGTTCTTCAAGATATCCCCATTTACATGCATAAGCGCGCTTGTTCTTAAGGCTAGACTTGATGAATTCTTCAATTGCCCATCTGTGTGGGAATCACTTGAAATGCTTGTGGCGTTCTTGAGCCTAGGGGATTTGGGTGAAAGGGAATTTATAGAATAATTAAAATCAACGGTGCACCACCCTGATGACCTGGGCAATAAGGTTCTTGGGTTGGCGGTGCCATTTGATTGTGCAGTCAAGCCCAGCCTTGTTGACTGCATCTCGGACACAGTGCTGCAAATATTCAGATCAGAATGAGTGTAAAAAAAGAAAGGAACTTACCCAAAGGGCACCATATACAGTAGGCAACAAAACCCTTCCAATGTTTTGTACTTTTGGAAAGATGCCTTTATATCTCAGGAAATAAATTTGCTAAATTCTTGAAAATATTACATAATATACTTCAACATCATATCTTCTCACTGACACAGCCACAAGTTTGCATAACTCCATTTGGTAACTTTCCCATGTTACTTAAAGTTGTCACTCATTGGAAGGGTTTTGTTGCACTGATTTTTTCCATAGAAAATTGTATCAAATCACATGACTTTTTAAAAAATCACATGACTTTGTTGATTAAAATAAACAATAACATACAAAGTCATGTGACTTCACTCCAGAATGCTATATAAGATGCTTTTATCCACTCACAATTCTCCAAATCCCCCCACTCCGCTATGCACAAGCTATCATCCAGCCAGATTACTTGTGTTCTTAATGGCTGCTAATATTGATTATGCATGACGCATTATTTGAATGGGAAAGGTGGAAAATGCTACTGAAGCTGCCAAGGCCCTTATGGATGTCACAAATACATCCATATCTGCTCAAACACTTTGTCGTCAGCTCAAGTCCAAAGGCATGCAACCTGTAGTAAAGCGAAAATGACCATTTCTCAAACCAGCACAAAGGCAGGCAAGGGTGGAATTTGCAGAAAGGCATCTGGAGTGGACTCTTGAGGACTGGAAGAGGATCATATGGTCTGATGAAACTAAAATCAAT
>QLOK01000753.1:4941-19531 GCA_003313805.1 Tricholoma flavovirens
AAATATTATGGAGCATACCTCAATATCACAAGGGGTTCCCTGAAAAGTCTCAGGGTCATGTGACATCATTTTACAAGTTAAATAAACCATTTAATTCACCCACTCATTGGAACAGTTTTGTTGCACTGATGTTTTGGATATAAATTAGTACTTGGTATAGCCTCCTTTTGCTCTAACTACTGCTGCAAGTCTTCTAGGTAGGATTTCAATCAATTTCTGACATTCGTCCTTTGGAATCTCCTCCCATTCCTTCTGAACCCTCTCCCAAAGCTCTCCAACACTGTTAGCAGGCTCCTCATATTTTCCAAGCCTTTTTTTGAGGTGATTCCATAGATGTTCTATAGGATTCAGGTCAGGAGACTGTGCAGGCCACTTGAGGACAGTAATATCATTGTCCTCAAACCATTTCTTGGCCTTCTTACTGGTATGCTTGGGGTCATTATCCTGTTGAAAGATAACATCATCAGTAGTTTTACCCCAATACTCCAGTGTTTTCTGAAGTTCATCCTCCATTTCATCTGACCATATTATCCTTTTCCAATCCTCCAGTGTCCACTCAGCATGCCTCTCAGCAAACTCCAGTCGTGCATGGCGGTGGTGAGGCTTGAGTAGGGGGCGTTTTCACTTGACTACAGGTTTCATGCCTCGTTTCTTGAGGTGGCGACGAAGTGTTTGGGAAGAGAAGGGGGTATTGGTGATATCCTGGAGTGTATGTGCTGCTTCAGTGGCATTCTCCACCTTTCCCATATGAATAATCTGCCTGGCATAGTCAACATCGGCAGTAGTAAGCTTAGTAGGTCAACCACCAGATGACTTTGGTTGGTCAGAACGGTGCTCAGAGCGAATGCGATTAATAGTAGCAGTGCTGAGACCAGTTTGATGAGCAATTGGGCATACTGAAAGGCCAGCATCAAGAAGTTCAAGAACATGAAGTGTTTGAGCAGAAGAGAGCTTGTGCATGATTGGTGAGGGGTTGGAATGAGATGCCAACTGGTGGAGAGCTCTTATATATACCTAGTCACATGATATTGTTTGTAACTGTTTATAATAATCAACAAAATCATGTGATTTGCCCATATTTCTGACCAAAAAATCAGTGCAACAAAACTGTTACAATGAGTGACTGAATTAAATGGTTTATTTAACTTATGAAATGATGTCACATTACCCTGAGACCTTTCAGGGAACCTCTTGTGATATTGAGGTATGCTCCATAATATTTTTAAGAATTCTGAAATTTTATTTCCTATTTTACAGACTGATCTATACAAATATGCAAAACATTGTAACAGTTTTGTAAGCTACTGTACATAGTGTCACACCTGTGGTAAAAACCTGTCACCATGGTTGCAGTGTTGAGACAGGTGTGGTGTTGGCAGGTATGGGTGCAGTGTGTGAAAATTTACCTGCAGTGTGACCCATGATGAACCCTACCCACAATTCATGAGCCTGCAGTATAACAAGGTGGATCAGTGATAGTGCAACAAATATAATAAAAGGCTGAATATTGAGACTGTTACTATTATTAGCCTACATTGCTGATCTTTGGTTGGCAGGCAATGCACTGTGATGTGTGCAGACTCATTTATCTTGTACTATTACTTAGGTGTCCTGCAGTGCTAGCCACATGCAGCATTCTCTTCTCACTCAACAATCTGTGCTCTATGATTTTACCCCCTGCCACTGGTGGACTAACTGGAGTTGAAGTCATGTGATGTCACATTGAAAGTGGTTCAACTTTTTTGAACTCTGAGTCTGAACTTGAACATCCCCCACCTAGTTCCCTGCCAGCTTATCATAATTGATTTGGGCCTCACCTGCTCCACTTTTTTCAACAGGTTCACCCCCCTCCAGATCTGACTTTGCATCACCTGGCTTGATTTGGGTTGCCTTTTTGCCCCCTCAGGCTTGTATCAATAACTCATCCTCAAGGCCTAAGAACTTCAAGCCATGATCAATGTGCCAGATGGCCACTTATGGTGGGGTCCCTTTTGCTTACCCTGCCATCTCAGCCACACAATGCCTGCCCTTTACTCATGCTTTGGAAATTGATGCAAGCAGTGCATAGCTGTATGGTGGGTGTCAATAAGAGAGTGAGAGCTGATGCATTTTCTACCTCAGTTCTTCAGAAAGTTCAATCAGCTATACAAATGGTATCAATATGCATTATATTGGGTGTGGTTGGCTGAAATGCTTTGTTCCACAGGTGCTCACGCAAACAGCTTGACAGACATGCCACTGCCAGGCAGCCTTGAGGTTGGAGGCTGACTTCCCATCCCTCAAATTTGGACTTGTCCCTTTAGTTCAATGCAGGGCCTGCTAGCCTGCCAAGTCAGCCCAAATATAGCCCCACATCTGCTGCCCACCATGTGAATTTACCAAGCACTGGTTTGGATTGGCCTTGGATGCCCCTAACTTCAGGCCACCCCCCACCTTATCCTGAGGTAAGCATGCCATTCATTATCCCACCAGTCATGGGCACTAATTCCTTTCAGTAGCCGAGCCTGGAGGTTGAGTTGGCTGAGCATCACAGGCTGCTGCTTGCTGTATTCTGTATTTTCACTACATTTTCACTGTGCCCCAACCTTCTGATTTCTGATTTCTGATTTTCTAGTTGAGCTGGCCAAGTGTCAGTGATTCTTTTGCCAATTATTCCCTTGCCCTATGCAATATGGCCCCAATATGCTGGCTGCCACCCATGATTTCCTGATGGTCAGATACCACCCCAAGCTTCTTTGTGTGCAAGTCACCATGGCTGCGAGGTGTATGAGTGATGCAAGGCCCTGAACAAATATCATGATTGTGCCCATGGATCACGGTAATTTACATCAGTGAATCATGAAACTTGTTGTCTTTCCAATGTGGGCCAATGCTGGCCTATGCCTTCTGTTTCTTTTCCATGGTTATTCATTGGATTTTGAGTTATTTTTGGCTTGGATGCTGCAGGTTAACTTCAGCAGCTGTAGTGAGCCAAGAAACCTAGTAGATCACACAAGGCAACGAGTATGAATAACATATGATTGCTTGTGTATGTGATACAGGTTAAGGTTTGGCTACTGTACAGATTAGGAAGGAGCTGGTTTTATAGGACTGGCTCCATCATACCTGTTGTTCTACAAAAGAAAACATCAGTAAATGATGGACAGTGCCTGATGCACTGCCCCTGACCCTACAGGTGGAGAACTTGCCTGTAGCCCAAACCCAAACATGTTCGAAAGCATGTAGGAAACCATCTCATGGTCCCAATGCAGCCATGATCCCATCCCAAACACCATCCTCCTCCAATGGTGAGCAGCCCTGTTGATCAGAAAGGCTAAGACTGCACCCAGGCAGTGCAGTTGTCCAAAAATGTTTGAGCATGAATGTTAATACTGAAAAGAAATTGAAATCTTGGTCAGTAACATCTCAAGTAGTTCAAGTGAACTACTTGCCTGTTCTCCAAGACACCATGCACCCAAATGTATGTGGCAAACCCCCCAATGACCCCCAATATGGTGCTGTTACCTGAGAACATTTGAATGCAAACATTGCATGCTGTGGGGCCATGGAAGGCCATGACAACAATGCAGATGGTCATTGTCTGGTTGACCTGAGGGAGAACACACATTGCAAATATGTACACATTTGGCCATTGAATGCCTCAACTCGTTGTTGAGGCAGAAGGGGTGGGGTGAGGTGAGAGATGAGGGAAATGAACATTGTTGTATGTTCGTTTGTGAGCATCCGGGTGCACTTGAGGTGTTGATGTTGAGTTCAGATCCCTGAGCACTGGTGGTAATTGATGAACAAGACTCAGAGCTTGTTTATCTGATTGCAGGGGGTCTGTGTTCGGGAATCCTGAAACAGTGGTGGACTCAACACAGTCAAGTTGAGTCCGAGGATGATGAACCTAAAGAACAATGAGAAAATTTGTTCTATGGATAAACTCATCAGTAAACGATGAGTGGCGCACCCAACACTGCCCCCTGGAGTTATTACAAGGCACTCACCTCGTTACCAACACCCAACACATTCAAAAATGTGTTATAATCCTTCAGACAGTCCCCAAATGACCATACCATCAGCTCCAACATGGCCCCTCCAAAGACCATGTTTCCTTCGTTCCATAAGAGCAAAACTGTGCTGTGGGGGGTCTTTCAAGACTTCACACAACAAGAACATGAATAACATATATTGTTCATGTAATGAAGTAAAGTATAAAAAGATATCTATCTTACATAAGACTGGTCCCTTATAAGGACCAGTCAAAAGGCAATACCATTGAATTATAACAAAATTAAATAAAGTCCAGATCACCACACCCTCCCTTGGGCTCATCCTCATTGATCAATCCTAGATTGTTGAGGGAGAGGTCATTGATAGGTTTTGATGATGTGCCCATGAATACATCAGTGATTATTGCATCACACTCAGGGCTGGGCATGACATCAATGATTTGCTTGTGGTCAGGGACCCCTGAGCTTGGTAAGGAAGGTACTTGAGATACCAGTGTCTCAAGGATCACTCCCTGAGATCGGAGGGCTGCTGACAACACTTGGATAGGGTCATCGTCAGATATGTAGTCAGTGCTGTCACTGACATCTCCTGACTTCTTCTTTCATTGCAATGAGTTTGCAATGACCATGAACCGGTTGGAGGAAAATCTTCCTCCAAACCCTCTTGCAGGGATCCCTGATTCAGCCCATTGTTTAACCTTCAGGGCCCTCTTTTGGCCCTGAGTCAGTTTGGTGGTGATGAGTACACCACTCCAGCCTCCAGTGGGGTCAGGATCAGGATCCCCAGGCCCCAGGCTTGAACTGCTGGATTGAGCAGGGCCCTGTGTGGGGGGCCCTGCTGGAGGCAGGAGGGGCACACTAGGTTGAGCCACATGCATTGATTGACTGGGTCCAGCCGGGGGTCTGGCTGGATTACTAATGGGACCGCCCTCAATGGGGGTGATAGGTTCTTGTTTCCTCTTTGGATGAGGGGCTGAGAATGAGATATTGGTGGGTCCAGGTATCCACCAACAGGGTTCGGTCATCAGAGGGGAGTCCTCCAGACTAGGCTGTGATAGCCTCAGTTAGTTCAAGACTGCTGAGGCTGCCTTGGGTTCCTCCAGGCGAGTGTTGCTGGAGTTGGCCATATGAGACAGCCAGCTGAGAGCATAGTGGTAAGCTTCATGGACCTCGAGGTCCATGACTCCCATCACTGCGAGGTGTCGGATGGCCTCTTCACAGTGGTGTTGTCAGTGACACTTGACAATGGTAGTTGAGTGTGGTATGGGGCCAGGGTGATGTGCTCTTGCTCTCGCACCTGGCGGTATAGTCCAGGCAGGACAAACACCTCCGTCAGACGAAGGTAGAGTCCAAACCTTTGCCTCTGGGATAACCCAGTGGGGACTTGTTGTCAGGTCAGGAGGTTTCCCCTGATGTGGGGAAGTGAGACCCTGTGCAGGTCCAGCAGGATACCAGGTGTGGTTTGCCACTGGTACCAATGACAGTCCATGAACTGAGCCCAGAGCTCAGCTGAGTCTGTCACACTCGGTTGCTCCAAGTGAGTGGGGTCTTTCAGTCAACACACTCCACAGTTTGACTGTTGCTCCTCTGAGAGCCAGCTGGGAAGCCTCCAGCTCACTAGGGCATGAATCATCAGCAGGCTTCTAGCTGTTGATGGGACCTTGTTGATGTAGCGCATGTACTTGCATGCCTGTTGGAGGTCGAGATAGTTGTCAGGGGTGTGTGCCACCCAAGCCCAATTGTTGAATTCCTCAGTGTTCTGAGGAATGGCCGATGGAAGTGTTCCTGGCAGCCTGCCCACTGGGATCCAGTTCGCCATTCTGGATACTCAACTTACCAAGGCTTGCTGCTTCAATGGAGGAAGAGTAGGAAGGGGCAGGTATGCCACCTTCATCTTGACATCTGCATCCCTAACTTGAGGGGGCACAACATGTGGGGCAGCTGGCCTAGAGGCTGCAGCTGTGTAAGGGTTCCTCTGAGGTGTCTCAGAGGGGGGGAAAGGCTCACATGTTCAAGGCTGCTTGGTCCTTCAATCGTCCAATAGACCCTTGGCATGGTCTAATTTGTCCTCAAGAGCCCGGATGGAGTCCTTGAGTCTCAAGATATCTTTGTTGTACTCATTGAAGGTTCTATTGTATTTGACCCTCAGAGAGTGGGTCAAATCATTGCCTCAATGGTCCCTTGCATTGAAGAATTCAGAGTGCTCATCTAGGGCATGCCCATAGATGTGTAATGCATAGTCTTGGCACACATTACATTGGCCTTGATGAACAAGGTTACCATGCTTGTCACAGTGCCACAAGCTGGTGGTATAGGCACTGGTGCCTACACTGTCTCTTCTCTGACGTTCTCCTCAGGCACTCTGTCAGTTGACTCACACCTGAGCTTGTAGTTCACCAGGGCTTGGCAAATGTCGCATCCTCCTCCTTTCCTCTTCACTGTCCAAGCTGGGTGGCTTGGACCTCATCCTTTTCTCCTTCCCCTTTCAAGATTGGCCCCCAGGGTCAATCTCATGCAAGCGGTGAAAGTTCTGTTGAGAGTGGTCATCCCCAATGGGGTCATCTGCATCATATGGAGTCACCATGGTGAATGCCAAAATGATGGGAAAAGAAAAAAAAAAATTGAACTCCAATGTATGTGATATACAGTTGAGGAGTTCCAAATCTGAGTTGGCTGTGAGCTCATGTGTGACATGCTCCTCAGCTGACTCTGAGGGATCTAGGCCCTCAACCTCCCTCTGTGTGCAGTGCCTGCTGCATGCCTTCTGAGGTCTTTCCAGTTGCTAATATGCATCAGTGACAGGTATGAATCCAGAGCTGCAAGGTCATTGCAGTTCCCCAATGGCTCCCAAGTGGTGTCACCAAGACTCCACTTAACCTCGAACTGGATGTTATGGCCCACCTATCTGTGGGCTGTAATCTCTTCCACATACCATTCAGTGTCATCAGGTGCACCAATATTGTATGCTTCAGGAGTACACCTGTTGGGAAACAGAGCATTGTCATTGGGGTGATGTGGCTTGAGAAGGCCCACATGGAAGTGTGGGTGGATTTCCCTGCACTTGAGTTCCTCTGGGAGCTCCAACTTGTAGTTAGAGGATTCAGGGAGGGCTTGTGGGACCTTGTAAGGACCTATGAACTTCAGTAGAAGCTTACTGGCTCATCCCTTGGGCAGGGGCAGGTTCTTCATGGACAGGTAGACAAGATCTCCCTGTTTGACATTGGGCTCATCACACCGGTGAGTGTTAGCATAGTATAATCACTGAAACACTAATTCAGTGATAATGCAATCATGTGCAACAGCCATGTTGTGAAGAGCATTCATTGCAAATGTGTGCACCCCATGTGGGATGCGCTCCACCAGTGGAAGTTCCTGCATCATCTGAGGCAGGAGTCCACTGCATATCTTGAATGGGGCCATGCCCATTGCCCTGTTGATGGTAGAGTTTATGGTGAACTCTACCAAGGGCAGCAGTTTCACCCAATCCTTTTGATTGGATGAAATAAATGCTCATAAGATTTGAGCAATCAAATGGTTCACTCTCTCAGTGATTCCATCCGTCTGAGGGTGGAATGAGGTGGACATCAATATTTTGATGTCCAAGATATGGTGCACTTCATGCCACCATTTTGACATGAATTTTGAGTCTCGATCACATGCAATCGATTTGGGGAGTCCATAGAGCTGGACAATCTCCTTTATAAATAAGGGAGACAGTTTGGAAGCTGTCATCATCATATTCAATGGTATCAAGTGAATCATTGAAGATAGGTGACAAATGACTACCCAGAGGTAGTCACGCCCATCGGACTTGGGAAATGGTCTGATGAAGTCCATGCCTATGGACTCACAAGGTTGGACAGGAGTTGGTAGGGAGTGCAGCTTGCTGCAAGGTGAGCAATATTCCCCTTTCGAGTGAACACATTGTTTGCACAAGTTGCAGAAAGCCTTGACCTCATATTGAAGTCGAGGCCACCAATGCCAATGGCAGATGTATTCTGACATCTTCAAAGGGCCAAAATGCCCTATGATTGTATGGGCCTGCTCAATGATATGACCATGTAAGGTTGTACCCTTGGAACTGGTGGAGGGAATGAACAAGACTTCCTCTCCACCTTGATTCTTCATCCATATGAAGCCATCCCACATCTTGAAGCCTGGGTGATCCTCAGGCTTTTCAAGAACCTTCTTGAAAACATGGTCAACGATGTATCCCTATGTTGTTGTTCAAGGGATCCTGCTCTGTCAAGAACTCCTGAAGATTGGGCCCTTTTGATTGAGATTTAAAGATCAAAGGGTCATCCTTCAATGCATCATTACTATTGGGGGAAGGGGAGGCTTCCCCTTCTGTGCCAGCACTCATATGCAGAGCAGCACTCTCCCACTCTTTGATCCTTTCTTGGAGAGCCCTGAGTTGTTCACCAATCCATTGTTTCTGAGAGGTGGCAGATCAAGTCTCAATCACTCAATTTTTTAGTTCAAGGTGTCAGTCCCATGGGAGATTCTCATGGTTTGGGTCGAGGTGTACGTCTGTGAAGATGTAGTGCTAGACTAGGGGGCATCATTCCAAGAGTCAAACTGGTAGTAGCAGGACAGAGCATCTGCTACCTTGTTCATTTTGCCTTTGACATAATGAATGTCAAAGTCAAAATGCGATAGATATTCCATCCATCATGTTTGCCTAGCAGAGAGTTGACACTGGGTTTGGAAAAGCTCCAGCACCTGGTGATTGGTGATGACATGAATACATCTACCAATCAGCTTGTCTTCCCACTTGAGGAGAGCCTCAAGTATTGCTATTGTCTCATGCTCAAAGGTCCTGTAGTTCCAAGAACTTTTTGGACAGGAAACCCACAGGCTGACAAGTCTGCCATTCCAGTCCCTGCCCATACATTGCTCCAGTCCCAAAGACTGAAGCATCACAAATCACCCAAATAGGTTTGGGTGATTCATGGTCAATCGGCTTCAGCACTGGAGTCATGCAACAGATGTTTTTGATCATCTGGAAGCAGTGCTCATGCAATGGCTGCCAATGGAAGGTTTGACTGTTTCTTGTAATCACAGACAGTGGGCTGGTGAACATGCTGATGTCTGGCAAAAAGTGTGCCAGATACTGCACAAGGCCAAGGAATCTCTGGACCTCGTGGTAGTTGCAAGGTGTCTTCCACTCTCGTATCCATGCCATCTTGTTGCTGTCAGCATGAAGGCCGTGCTTGTCAATCATATGACCAAGACACTCTACCTTCTCAGTGTAGAGTTCGCATTTCTCTGCTCTAAGAACAGAAAGTGCTCTCATAATTTGTCAAACACCAGCTCCAGATGTTGCTGGTGTTCTTTGATTGTTTCACTAAACATGAAGATGTCATCCAGGTAAACATGGATTAATACTCTGATGTATTCTCAGAATATAGAGTTCATCAACTGTTGAAAGGTTGATGGTGTGATACAGTTGCCTTGTTGCATGACAAGGCTCTCATAGATGCCCTAAACCGTTGAGAAGGAAGTTTTCCAGACATCCTCTGGTTCCACTCAGACCTGTTCATACGCATCTGAGAGATCAATCTTCGAGTGAAACGTAGCTCAAGCATCATCAAGCCTTATTAGGTCTTGATCTGGAAACAGTGTAATGTCCTTCACTGTGTTATCATTACATTTCTGTGTGTTTATCACAGTGCATAGTTTCCCATTCTTCTTGGGTACCACAAGCATTGGTGCAGCCTGCTCAGCTTGAGTGGGGTGCCACAAACCGGTGTTGCAGTATTTGCTTATTTTCTCAGCGAGGGGTTTCCTCATTGAGTCAGGACATTTGGGAAGATAATAATTGTACTTCTTCTCAACATCTACCAAAGGGATATGGTGGTTTATCTCCCACAAGGGAGGCAATTTATTGGGGACACCATTCATGATGTCCTGACAAGACTGTTTCCACTCCTCCCTGAGCTGTGGGAGGTCCTCCTTTGAGAGGCAGCCCGCAGCTTTAGCTTTCTAGCCAGGTCCTCGCAGATGGCAAACAGCACATTGTTTAGGTCATCAACCTGTTCAGGTGGTAGCATTGTGGGGAGTGACACATTGAACATTTCACATTCGAAAATTGGTCCATTGAGAAAGCAATCCTGAGTAAATTCATGGACAATCTCCTCTAGATCATCATTGTTTTCCAGGTCATCTTCAGGTCCCAATAAAATAGGATCTGAAAGTTTCAAACCAGATGGGAGAGGTTTGTCAACATCACCCACCTCTTCCACCACCACAGTTTGTTGTCAAACCAACGGTGGTTGTACTTGGGTTGAACTTGGAACATTTTTGTCTGGGTCCTTTTTCTTGCGAGCGGCTGGTGGGCCACTCAAGGGTCACTCATCCTTCATAGGGTGAGTGCACATGGCATGCCTCCTCACTTGCTTGAAGGAGTTTGGTCCCTCGATAATAGTATCAAGGACCCTACCTTTCACTTGGACCTCATCACATTCGAAGTCCAGAGTGATACCATGTTTCCTCATGAACATGGTACTGAGTAAGGCATGACAGGGGTTACCCTTATATGTAAAATCTCATACCCTTACCCTTACCCCTGAATACCCTACCCTTTGGGGTAAGGGTATGAAAACATATAAGGGTTGCCAAGGGTATGGGGGTGTTTGTCAAGGGTACAAGGTTTTTGCACAAAATTTTAGGTCAAAATTTATATAAAAAGTGTTGATAACTATTGTATTTGCTATTAATCCAACAAGTAACCTTCTTATAGACATAATGAAGCCATCATAATGTTGGACAACTTCAAAATCTGAATTTAATTCTTGAATATAAACCTTTGTAGCTGGAAAATCAAATAATATTCTTATGTAAGCATACCCCTATACCCTTAGTAAGGGTACAGGGGTATGCAAGGGTATGAACTTTCAAACCCCTACCCTTACCCCTCATACCCTTAACCCAAAAACACAGGGGTATACCCTTACCCCTGTCATGCCTTAGTACTGAGGATGGCATTGTACCTGTCAATGTTGATGACATTGAAGTAATGATTACCCTTCATTTTACTGATTTTGAAATCAGCAAATACTCTGAAGTTTATCTTCGAATGGCTGCCAACTGTTCCCAGTTGCAGAGGCATAGGTTCTTCCAACTTGTGCACTTTTAAATTTGCAGACATGGCAAATTATGAGGAAACTGAGTCAGACATGCAGCCTGAGTTGAGGAGAATGAATGCTTCCAGATTGTGAAGTTTCATCTTTGCAACATAGCATCTGTTGTCTTTCTCGCTCTGGGGAGGATGAGCTACCTTCTTTGAGGATTTCCTCAAGGTGGCCATGCCTTTGAAGCATGGTTTGTCAGTGAATAGGTTGTCCATCATGACACCTAATCTTTCAAAAAAGGTAAAAATCTTTTCTGATTTGTCCTCAGATTCTTCCTCTGAGTTGGATCCTGACTGGGCAGAAGGGCAACTGTTGGAGTCATACCCAGACATAGTTTCATGGATCACCCCAAGGTGCTCCATTTCAGAGTCTCCACTGGGGGCAGACTTACTGTCTGTCTCCCAGTTGTACAGTTCACCTTCTGAACTGTACTGGGATCTGAATGGGTCTTGATCAGAGACTGCCAATTCATACTCAGAGGAATCACTTCCCTCTGAGTCACTATGTGCCACACTGAATCTTTCCTTCAAGGATGACTGATTGTCCAAGTCCCTTCTCAGTGTCAGGGGTTTTTCCCTCCCCATGAGTGGTGCTTCGTGTTGTGGCAGTCCCTATCACAGTGATCTCTGTTGCTGTATTTTGTTTATTCTGGTCAGGGTACCCTGAGCCAGAAGGTCAATGGTAGTCACAATATTTCCTATCGTGTTTCTGAGAATGGTCCCTAGACCATTTGCTTGACCTTTCTTGTGAAGGGTCCTTGGGTTTGGATTGCTTGGTCGAAGATGTAGTCTTTGACCTAGTTGAATCCATTACACACTTCTTTTCATTGAAGTGTTTCCTCATCTTTCCAATCTCCTCTGCCTGGCAGGCAAAGTGAAGGGTATCATCTGCTGAGCTTGTCTCAGCAGAGCATCCTTTGTCCAATACAAAGGATATGATATTGGCGGGTAACCCAGCCATCAATTGTGTCTTGAATGTGAAAGTGGCCTGTATCATCCTGGTAGCATATCGCTCCAGTTTGTGGTAATAGCTCATAATGCCTTCCTTGGCATTATACTCAGTGTGCCAGAACTTATTGGTCACATTGTGGGTAGCATTCTCATGCACAAACTGGTTGTATAAACTGGTGATGACTTCCTTGAAAGTCCAAGCTGCTTGTTGATGGTATGCACTGTCAATGCTGTCCTCAAACCAAGTTAGGGTGGTGTTCTCAAGGAACATCACCATGAATTCCATGCAGTCTGAGTCGAGCTCAGGGCCACAAATTTTGTTTACCTTCAACCACTGGAGGAGGGCATTCAGCCAACATTCAAAACCTTCAGTGTCCAGCAATCCACCATACTTGGGTGGGTTGGGAACTCTGGGACCATTTTTTCCCCCAGATGTAATTGTATCAGACAAGACAGAGACTTTACTGTTGATCTGTTTATGGATCTTTTTATGGATATCCCTCAAGTATCTTGAGGGATGGTGAGAACCTTTTTCCCAATATGAATCAGGATGGGAAGTCATAGACCAGTATGGGCTACTGGTCCTGTACCAATTACTCGAATTTCCAGACAAGTTTCATCTGGAACGACTGCATGTGCAATGACCTCATCTGTAGCCTGATGAGGCTCATCTGAAAGTGTCTTCCTCCATTTGGGAGGAGACACGGTGGTTCCATCACTTGTATCATGATATGATGAGTCAGGACTACTTCCACTCATGTCAGAACCATCCCCATTGTGGTCACCCTTGTCCCAAGGGTGACCCTCCTTGTCAAATTGAATCCCTTGATCAGGGATCGATGTGGATTATCCATCCTGCAGGTCATCATTGCAAATCCTCTGCAGGGCAATCCTATCTTTGTCGATATAATGGACCTTCTTCTTAGAGGGTCCCTTCACAGTATCCTGACAAGGACTATTGTGCTTGTCAGTGGTGGGAACCCCTTGCTCTGCATGCTGGGTAGAGTGAGGGATGGTAGGTCTGTGATTGGACCTATGGGGAAAATTACTGGCATAGTTTCTAGCCAGTTCTCAAAGTTGGTTTTCCAACTTCTCAGGTTTGGGGTCCTTTGCTTCCCTGCAATGGATATATATATTGCTAGCAAATTGAGCAAGATGCTCAACTTCTGCTTCAATGTCAGATTCATTGCCTCAAGGCTGTGCCTCAAACAGTTTCTTCACCTCTCATTGGCATAGCTGGGCACTTTCAGACATTGACAATACTGGCGATGATGCCAGTACAGTTGGCCAACGTGCCACAAACAGTTGGGGTGTCTCATACTCCAGACTATTGTGTGGACCATCAATCAGAGTTATACAGTCAGTTTTAAAGCCTGGGCTCAAATCACTCAACCCAGGAGGTTGGGTGTATCTGGCAGGAAGGCTAGGGCTGGACTAGTAGTCTCATCAACTACTCTTCAATGAGAAAGATCTCTTTGAGTCGATGTTGCTGTCTGCAGCATCTTCACAGTTTTTTAGACCGAAGGATGATGATTCTAATCATCTCGAAGCAGATGTATTTGCTTTGAGGGGTGTGGGATCCTTCTGAAGAGAAGGATTTATTCTTGAGGTGATTGTATGTGCTTCAAGTGGCTGAGATGGGCTCTCTTCTCCTGGGGGGCGCCCAGGAAATCCAGAGCCAGCTGGAGATGGGATCATTGTTTCCTCTGCGAGTTGCCTGCCAGCAGGCTTCACTGATAGTGCTAAGTAGGAGAACCCAAACAAAACACCTAAAACAAAGGTATCTGAGGGGATCATCCAGTCTAGTATAAAGTAGCAAGTTGGCTCCAAGTTGGAAGACCTAGTTCAATGTTGGGGGTTAATAGCGAGGAAATACAAGGAATATTGAGCGATATGCGATGTACAGTAGGCAACAAAACCCTTCCAATGTTTTGTACTTTTGGAAAGATGCCTTTATACATATCTCAGGAAATAAAATTTGCTAAATTCTTGAAAATATTACATAATATACTTCGACATCATATCTTCTCACTGACACAGCCACAAGTTTGCATAACTCCATTTGGTAACTTTCCCATGTTACTTAAAGTTGTCACTCATTGGAAGGGTTTTGTTGCACTGATTTTTTATATTAAAATTTCAATCAACTAGTACTTGGTATAGCCTCCCTTTGCTCTGATTACTGCTGCAAGCCTTCTATGCATGCTTTCAATCAGTTTCTGACACTCTTCCTTTGGAATTGCTTCCCACTCCTTCTGCACCCTCTCCCAAAGTTCATTAACACTGTTTGCTGGTTCTTCATAGTCCCCCAGCCTTCTTTTGAGATAGTTCCACAAATGTTCAATAGGGTTGAGGTCTGGAGACTGTGCAGGCCACTTGAGGACAGTGAATACATTGTCTTCAAACCATTTCTTGGCCTTCTTGCTTGTGTGCTTGGGGTCATTACATATCTTGTTGAAAGATAATGTCATCAGCAGATTTGTCCCAATAGGTGAGGGATTCCTGAAGTTCA
>QLOK01000757.1:9853-21093 GCA_003313805.1 Tricholoma flavovirens
CTCTCTCTTGCTGCAAATGCAAGTGGGGGGGTTTCTTGTTCAATATATTAGTTTAATGTAAATAATTTAGTGTAATTATATTATTAAAATACAGATTCATGTCAAAACCCCCAAATAATGATGGGTAACCCACCAAAACCCGCAGTAATACCACACCCTTAACTATAGGGGTATGGTGTTGATGGGTACAGGTAGGGGTTCTAAAAAAACATATAAGGGTAACCCCTGTCATGCCTTACAGGGAGTGAGGATGACGAGTAAGGAACCACAACAGCCACAACATGGCCCAAACAATGTGAATCATCGTTTGGGCCTATAGTAAGTTTTTTGTGTTTCATTTCTTGTTTTTGTAAACTAACTGATTATGTTTCTTCTTCTTCAGGTTCTAAACTACTGGTAACAAGGGATGACAGCTAATGACCCCAATGGTGCCATGTCAATCACATCATTTGGGCCCACAGTAAGTTTTCATTCCTTTCTTTTTTCATAAACTAACCATTTTGTTTCTTTGTTTCCTAGGTTGGAATTCCCCCAGAACAAGGAGCTCATGTGAAACGACCCCATGCCATTGCTGCCACATCACCATAGCACACCACCTGCCCCCAGCCTCATGAGAAACTGGTCATGGGGTGGATAGCAGGTGGAATGAATGATGACCAGGAGATGGCAACACAAGATGATGGCAACACAGGATGATGACAATGATGGTGAGGGCAGCAGGATGATGATGATGGCAGGACAATGACAATGATGAGGGCAGGATGAGAAGGAGGACCCAAGGACCACCACCATGACTAGTGTTTTATGGTCCGGTTTGGTCCAGTTTTTTGACCCCCAAAGGGGCAACTGGCAACCACAACTGGTTGCAACTGACACCCTATTTAAGGGGACCACAACCAGACCACATACAACTGGTCCCAATCAGTCCAGTTGTCTCCAAAAGACCGGTTGGAACTGGTTTTACCTACTTTTTTGACTGTAACTATATATTGTA
Organism: Tricholoma flavovirens; assembly: GCA_003313805.1. NCBI lineage: Eukaryota > Fungi > Basidiomycota > Agaricomycetes > Agaricales > Tricholomataceae > Tricholoma > Tricholoma flavovirens. The sequence continues at coordinate 10,848 of QLOK01000757.1, forward strand.
TATTGTATTAGATAAATCTAATTACACAACACCCCGTGAGCAGGTGCTCACAGCAGTGAGGTTGTCAAAAGATGAAAAAAATGAAAAAAATGAAAAAAAGAAAGAAAATGACCCACCTCACTGTTAGGAAACATGTACAGTTACCTATCATATTTTTCTTATTTTTCCACAATAGTATTACACCAAAAACATTAAAATTATCAATGAATGCGACCGTGAGACGGATAATTCTCACATGTCCTATATTTAGAATATGTATGCAACTGTATGCTTGCATCGTAAAAACAGTATTCAAATATTGTACAACAGTTGTAACTTAGTATATAAACCAATAAATACTAAGAGACACATCAGTTGTGTTCTCTTAGGATTCCCACCATCACCCTGTGTGCGGAAACGCCTTTGTCAACCAACTGCTCTATAAATATCACATCACATCAAACTTTGATCCCTCATTCTATACTCATCACATCTTCTTGTAGAGCCTGCACAAAGATCCTAGTGTGGATTTGGTGTTGCCCTGACAGAAGAACACAACTGACCTGTGCACCCTCACTTTTGTTTCACTCCACCACATCCAATTACCAATCCCCAATCCTCTTGTCATGAGACAAGAGTAACTTGTGTTTACATAATCTACTTTTGCTTTGTAATCTGTGCATCAGCATCACCTTATATTGTGGTCATCAGTGCTTGAAAGGCAGTACTCGTCTGTAGGACAGCTGCAACCAGACAACTGTTCAGCTCTGGTTTAGTGTACAATTTTTAGTACTAGTTACGGCCTTTTGCATTAGTGTAGTAATTGATGAATTGGATTGCTGAGGAAAAGGTCCTGAGTCAGCCAAAGAACCTTATTAGGTTTTATTTTTAGCAATGACATCATGACCGATCACATAATTTCTGATCCTGCTAATCATGATCTTACTCTGGAAGAGAAAGTTGATGTGCTCACTATGCAACTTTCTCAACTAGTAAATTATGTCACGCTCCAAAACCCTGTCCAGCCAGCACCTACTGTGGAGGAAGAGGTGGATGAATTTTTATCTCATCATGAGGAAGAGTCATCACAGAATATTGGAGATGGCAAAATTCGCTTACCTAAATTCGCACTGCCACAATTATTTGATTGAACAATGAAGGATACTAAATCCTTTATTAGTTCTATTATATTGTATATTAAAGGTTGCAAACCCAAATTCTGTACAACTGAATCCAAAATAATGTTTGCGCTATCCTATATGCAAGGGGGCAAGGCACAATTTTGGAGGAATGAAGCCATCTATCAAATTGCTCAGGGTCACGGGCTGTTTAAGTACAAGATTTTTTGGATAAAGTGGAAGCTCAATTCAGATATCCTAATCCGAAGGCAACAGCAGTAGGAAAATTGAAGACCATGCAGCAATGGTCTTCCTCAGCTGATGAATTCATTTTGCAATTTAAAGCCAAAGCTTCACAGACCAATTTAGGAGACACCGCATAAATTGAATATTTGAAGGCAGGACTTAATCTGTCCTTGTTCAAGTCTATATATCAACTACCAGTTATGCCTACAACATTGGAGCAGTGGTACAAATGGGCTTTATTGGCAGTATCACCAAGAACAAGCCGAGTCGAAGTTGCTACACCTGCATACTATGCATGCAGGTTCTAAATTTGGAAAGTCATCAGGAGGAAGTTCCAAAAAAGGAAAGGCATCAATCATACACAAGATGAAGTAGATCATGCAGGGAGATGTCCCCTGATCAAATGTTTCAATTGTGGAAAATTGGGTCATACAGCTAGGTTTTGCAGAGAGAAGAGGCAGATTCGAGAGGTGACAACAGAAGAGCAGAATTTTCCTGAGCAGTCCCAGTGAAGGTTTCCCCATTGGAGACTCATAATCAATATGATGTATTAACAGTGGAGGAAACCAATGAATCATGTCCCCACCCAACTGATCCTATGCTAGTAACCTATTACACCCTCAATTTCATTTCTAAACTACATAACCGAACCAGGAGTAAAGGCGAAGTGCATCATCAATCCAAAAATAACTACTTTCAGAAAACTCTGAAAACCTTTATCCACTCAGCACACATTGAAGGTGAAGTAATGTTGACAGTAGGGTTGAAGACAGTTGACACAAATGCAATGGTAGATGTTGAGGTACTATTAGACAGTGGTGTTACTGGTTTATTTATAAATCATGCATTGATTCAGAACAATGGAATTTGCATGCATAAACCCAAGCATCCTGTAATTGTGTATAACATCGATGGAACAGTGAACAAGGGAGGAAGTGTTACTGAAGAAGTAACATTGATTATGTCCTACCAGGGTCACAATGAGAGAGCCGTATTTGAGGTGTGCAACCTTGGAAAGACTAATCTAATAATAGGGTACAATTGGTTACATAAACATAACCCTAGTGTTGACGGAAAACTGGGGAAGTAAAAATGAACTGTTGCCCTAGGGAGTGTAATGTGTTTGGTAAGAAGTTGAAGATGTAAAAGAAGGTGAGAAGAGAGAAGAGTAGCACAGGGAAGTATTCAGTCACGGTAGAGGAGGTTCCTGATGAAGATATGCCAAATGGGGAGAAACCGATCATGATCAAGAAAAATGATCCCAATCATCTATTTTGGTTTATTCATGGAGGGCAATCATGGAATCCAAGTCCTCCGAAGATTGATAAAACCATGAAAGAGTTGGTACCTTAGAAGTATCATAATTACTTATTGGTGTTCCAAAAGAAAGAATCAGAAAGAATGCCAAGAAGGAAACCATGGGATCATGGAATCGAGATGAAGCCTGGATTTGTGCCAAAGAAATCAAAAGTCTATCCCTTATCTCCACAGGAGCAAAAAGAGGTTGATGATTTCATTAATGAGCAGTGGAGGAAAGGCTATATACGTCCATCAAAATCCCCACAAACTTCACCCATATTCTTTATTCCAAAAAATGATTTGAAAAAGTGCATGTGTACTGACTACCACTATCTAAACAAGTGGACAGTCAAAAATTTGTATCCCTTACCGTTAATCTCAGAGATCATTGACAAGGTTGGAAAGGCAAAGAGATTTATGAAATTGGATTTATGATGGGGTTACAATAATGTGCGCATCAAAGAAGGAGATGAATGGAAAGCCACTTTGGTGTAATCCTGGAGGCTTACTCATTCCATTACTCATATTTTGACACCTGTCACATTCCCCCATATATACCTACTAACTTGTCATCCTTTCCTCACTTCCTTTTCTCCCTCTTACATTCACTTCATTCACTGTTGTAGCTTCCTCTGTATCCTCTCGCTTAGCTATATATTCTGGTCCTGTTCTGTCTTGTCTGACTCAGTGAAGCCTCACTTCATCTGAGGTGAGCTTACATTTTGCTATGCATCAAGGATCATTCAAGCCATTAGTCGTGTTGTTTGGAATGACTAATAGTCCACCCACTTTTCAGAATATGATGAACAATATTCTAAAAGAGGAAATTGATCAATGTGTTGTCATTGTATTTATTGATGACATTCTAATATTATGGAAAGCAAGGAAGGGCATGAGGAAATTGTAAAGAAGTGTTGAGGAAGCTACAGGAGAGCAATCTATTTTTGAAAGCTGAGAAGTGTATTTTTGATGCAGCAGAGATCGAGTTCCTGGGATTGATCATTGGTCCTGATGGAATCAAAATGGATCCGATCAAGGTAAAAGCCATTATGTCATGGCCTGTTCCTGAACAGGTCAAGGATGTACAAGCATTCCTAGGTCTCATGAACTTCTATTGATGCTTTGTACATAATTTTTCCAAAGTCGCCATGCCATTACACAATCTTACCAACAAAGGAGTAGTCTGGAAATGGGGAGAGCTTCAGCAGCAAACATTTGAGGAATTGAAGAGGAAATTTGTGGAAGGTCCCATATTAGTACCAGTAGATTTTACCCGACTGCTAAGGGTAGAATCTGATGCATCCAATTATGCTACCAGCATGGTATTATCTATGCTATGTGAAGATGAGAAATGGCATCTGTGTGCATTTCTATCTAAGGTTGAATGATGTAGAAAGAAATTATGATGTCCATGATAAAGAGATGTTGGGAATAATCTGAGTGTTGGAGGCATGGAGACATTATTTGGAAGGGGCAAAACATGAATTGGAAATTTGGATGGATCACTCAAATCTCCAATACTTCATGTCAAAAAAATTAAATCACCAACAAACATGTTGGGCACTATTTTTATCATGCTTCAATTTCCACTTAATTCACAAACCGGGAAGCTTGATGAAAAAAGCCAACACATTATCACAGAGACCTGATCATAAAAAGGGGGTGGAGAATGATAACAAGGATATTACCTTGTTCCTGTTGAAGCCTGAATATTTCCATATATGCATGATGCACCAAGGTCATGTATTAATAGATGGTTCCAAAAAAGAAATGCTATCAGAACTGTACTGATATGGATGAGGTAGTAATAAAGGCTGTAAAAGAGATGAAAGGGGAGAAGAAGAAGACTATTGAAGGGAGAAGAATAGTGTGAAGAACAAGGGTCAATATTGTTCAGAGGAAAGGTGTATGTGCTGAAGGACATTGAGTTGCAAAAGGAAATTGTCCAATTACATCATAATACTTTCATATCTGGACACCCAGGCAGATGGAAAACCCTGGAGTTAGTGATGAGGAATTATTGGTGGCCAGGAATTTCTAAATTTGTACAGAGTTATGTGGAGGGTTATAGCTCTAAGTGAAATAAGGAAAATAAGTAGACCCTTGATTTTGCTGATGTTCCCTCATTAACTCTCCCATGCTTGATCTAACAATGCCTACTACAGCTACTTCAGTTGACATGGAACATGTCCTCAGTAAGGAAAGACTTGTTCTATCTCATGTTAGGAATGGGCTCTTGGTTCAATCCACACGCACATTGATGTGTCTTGGTGCTTGGAGTAAGATGGGTTTAGTGAGGGACAAGGATGTGATGGAGGCAGAGAGACTGCCAGATGTAAACGGGACTCGGAGTGAGGCTGAGCTAGATAGTTATTGGGATAACATATTGTAGTGGTACAAGAATTAATCTACCGGCTAAGACGAAAACCTACACTGCCAACCCATGCAGGTTTCCCATACCCGCATGACCCACTAGTACCCATACCCACACCCATGAGCACGGGTACAGGTTTTATGTGGGTGTGGGTGTGGGTAGAGGTCAAGTGACCCATGGGTTACCTGTGACGTGCACTAGTAACATGCACTTGGAAACTGCTTGAAATGGTACACACTGTGGTACTAGTCTAGTTCAATATAGTGGTGGCGTGGCTTGTGGGGTCATTCGGTCAATTCGGTGATATTTGAGTGTGAAAACCCGAACGGAAATGTTCGGACATGATGTCATGTAGTCACGTTCTTACTTTTTTCTTGGACATCTCCCATCACATGGCTCGACAGCGCGAGACGCGTCTTGATAGCCCTGCACACTCGTGGCTTTCGCTGGAAGGACGGATTCGAGTTCGCGGCATCATTGAAGAGCGCATTCCACAATGGCGATCTGGACCGCGTGATTTCCAGGTTGACTGCTGGGTTCATACCCTCGAGAGAGTTCCTGTGATACTTATTGCTCCAACTGGTGGTGGCAAAACAGCTGCATTCTATGGACCCATCTTAATTTACCAGCATTTAATTCAGAACCCTGTTCCTGGCATTCCTAAACCCCCACCTCATCCGGTAGCTCTCATCGTGACACCACTGATTGAGCTAGGAAACAACCATGTGAGTTTTACTTCTGTTTGCATATATCCTGAAGGAACCCACCTAGAACATAATTGAAGGTTCGGGAAATAGAGGCACTGGGCTTGACGGCGACTTCTGTCAATGCTGATACTTTGTATGCTGCATCTCAAGAAGGGCGGGACCTTCTGAAAGAGATCGGCTCTTGCATGTGGTCTATTGTTGTACTCTCAGCAGAAAGGTTGACCTCGAAGGATGTGGACAATCTTCAACCTCCTCGAAGGTGATGGATGCAGAAAAAATCTTGTCACTGATGGTCCTATCTCCCTGTCTGTAGTTCACATATGCAGAGTTGCGATGAATAAGATCAATGATCACTCCCATCCGAGGCTTAGACGCGCCATTCAACAATGCAGTGACCATCCTCGCATGTTGATTCTCTCGCTCCACAGGACGCGGACCATCAGGCTTTTCCTCTTCCAGTCGAAACAGGTAAAAGAAGAACTCAGAGAGGGACCAGCCTGCATCTCGAATGCAATCCAAAATCACCTTCAACTTATCTGCTGGGCTGCGAGCTGCCTTTCTTTTCTTTGCAGATTGGGTTCCTGGAGTTGATTGTGGATTGACACGTTGATATGCGGGTGTTGTAGGAATTTGATTGACGCTCGGATTAGCTTCGCTCTGATTGAGCGGTCGACTGCCATTCATTTTACGGCGAGTTAATGTATTTCTTTGGACGACATTATCTTATCGCGATTACATTGTGCACGTGCATCACAAATATCCTGTTGAAAAGTCGGAAGTTGTGGCCGACAACGCCGAATCACTCCACACGCTGCGCCACTGTTACTTACCCCACCTCCTCTTCTCGTCAGGATTTCGGATCTTGCCAGTGTTTGCTCCGGCTGTTAGTAATTTGCGATTTCTCCATCAGCTTCCGATCCTCCTTATCATTAATTGCTTCACCCCGCTTATCCTTACAGACAAGTTGCTAAAGCCGTCGCGAAATCCTGATTGTGCAGTTGAGTTCCATCATGAAGCTGAAGCTAGGCTGAGAAGGAGACAAAGAATGCCGTGTACCTGAATGAGATTGATCTCCCTTATCTTCACAAATCGGATCAGGATCGGAGGCACCTGTCCATCACAAGCGTCACTTGACCAGTATCTTTTCGCACTCAAGGGAGACAAAAAGCAGCATAACCCAAGATTCAAGCCAAATCTCCGAGTTTGCACGTAAAGTGAACACTATTCTGGTGCGCCGCAGTGCCTGTTATGTCGTGTCGGGAATAATGTCAAAATATTGCTCATAAGTGCTCAGATGCGGTATATATTCTCGACAGATGCAAACACCCTCCTTTCCGCGAGTTTGAAAAACGCTCGGCCTTGAACATGTTTGAACCCCTCATGATCATTCTGTGTGACAACTTAAATCCATCATTGAGCTAGTTGAACGAACTTTAAAAACAACAGCGTATGAGACCGCAATCACCTTCCTCTTCCACCACTGGCTACTGCGATGGACGACTCATCTATTGCTGCATTCACTGCTCAGCGCCATGTCACCTATAGCTACGGCAAGTCCTCAGTGTCTTCGAAGTCGGTCCCGCTCATGCTCTCTCACCAGTGGCTGCTCTGACGTTCTGCGGATACGATATCATCCTCTCGTTTAATCGAGAGGTAATCTTCATTTCTCGTAAACTCAACTCTTGGTTTAAACTCATTTATTCCGCAGGTTGAGCACGTATGGGGATCGAGATGGTCGTCAGTCAAAGTGTTATATTTTCTTGTGCGATATCCTATTGTCATCTATCTTGTGTATGTATCCATATATCTCATTATACATCCTCGTTGACTCGGAAATAGAACCATGATTCCAAGTAAGTTTGAACGCCCCATTGATCACGCGAAGCCTAAAGACAATATCTGGAGTGACAACCAGCTTCGACCTCAGTATCGAGGTGCCGCTCTATTTTTCTTCCGTCGAATGAAATCCCCTCATCCCATCCTTCCAGGAGTACGTTTACATGATGTTTTCCGCTTTTGTTCCTAACGTCGGAACGAAATTAGGTGTCGAAAGCAATATTTTTGGATGTTTCTGTTCGTCCGATTATAGTTGGTTTTCGAGCTATTGTATTGATGAGCGCCTATTCTAAGCGGGATCCCTCCCTTGTTGCACTTCGTCTTAGACATCATTCTTCTCATTCGAGTGTCCGCACTATACAACCACTCCAAACGAGGTGCGTCTCGTGCGAGAACGTCCCGCCCTCCAGATACGTTAATGAAAGATCTTCAGTATTCACAAGCCTACTCCTTTTTAGTTTAGGTAAGTCATTTCATGTTCCTCACAGTACAGCTTTAAACGATCGAACACCTACTAGGCAATCTTGCTGTGAGCTTGACTCTCATTCGCCTTCTTGAGATGGTCAGCAGGTGACATATGCATATTGACTGTATGTAGGCGACGCTGTGGGCTTGCATAAGGCAGGCCAATGGGCTTGCTGCAGGTGTCGTGGCTACATTACCACCTTGGCAAGGCTGCAACTCGAAACCCATCGATATAACATTCTCCCTCATCTTTTAGTACGTCTCATGTTCCCTCGTTATTGTGGTTGTCCACTGATTGCGCTAAAAACGTGCAGCATCCCAAATTTAATATTGTCTTGTGAGTTGCTGACTGATGAGAGTTTCTGAGTCCTTGAGATCTGAACCACGACCCATCAGCGATCTTTCTCTCTATGACTATGTTCAAGGTGTTGGAGATCTACGAGGTCGTCTATGGAAAATTGACCTGGACATCTTGGCGTAGGATGAAGGCCATGTCGCCGCTCATGGGCACTTTCGTTCGTGACGGGACCGTGTCTTTTGTCATGTTCGTTTGTCATCATTTATCTAAATTCGTTCAATTCACTCACTCTTATGCGCAGAGTTATCAGTTAGTACTTCTGTGTACATCATTTGAGAAACTTAACTGATATTTGTTCAGTTGCCTGCTCATTTTCGCTTCTCTCAGGGACTGTTCACAATGAAGTTTTCAGACGAGGCGGACTGAGTCCGTATGTCCCATTACCACCTTGGCAAATGTCTTGTAATACTCATATTTTCCTTCAGTTGGACCTTCGCGCTTTATTCCTATGCAGTACGCCGCGTTTCATCAGACCATTTTCTCCTGTCAACTCACGGCTACCTAGGGAGCACATCTTATACTGAACCTTCGGGCTACTGGGCACAGAAACAAATATGACCAATCATGGCATGAATCAATGTCGACCAAGGTAGTGTCGGGTCCAGGCGGTGTTTGTGTATTGTTCGCCTGATATTTTAGCTTCGCAACGTCGATATAATTGCTGTCATTCAGTCCGACCTTAAGTCGACTGTCAATAACAGACTCTTAAAGCCCCATGTAATGTGACATAGTACTAATACTATGTCACGGACTCACGGCTGTACACTGGCATCATGATGAGCAAAGCGTAGTATTCACCGCCGCTGATTCTCGTTATGGAGTGGGAAATATCCGATCTGCGGTCTCTGCGGGGGTTGGGTTCGTCCTCGACTACTAGTAGGTCTTGATTCAACTGCATGTCCAAACTTTGGCAACGACACCACTAGCGACTGTCTGCATCATGATACGGAAAATAAGCACTGTATGCCCGCAGTCACTGGCATGTGTACGATGATCATCGCCACCCGGGCTTCCTTGCACAAATAGTATCCAGCCGATTCCAGCGCAGCGCGTCCGCAGGATCGCAGGATAGGTGGTCCTCCTGACTTTCGACCAAGCGCCGACGGAGCCATCGATGTATATCAGTGTACTAGTATAATCTTCTTTTGATCCTTCGTGTCCGGAGAGTGACAGATATCATCATCGTGCTGCTGGATCCACATAAACTGAGGATTCTACTTGGATTCTACATCGTTTTCGCCCACTTTCAGCTGTCTCCCCCTCCCACCGATATCTGAAATGTCAGATAAACAGACTGTTGCGCTCAGTACTCTCCAACTGGGACAGGTTATTTACGCAAATGTTGTCATTCACCTTAGTGATATGGCCGACCCAAGTTCAAAATCAACAACTGCGAAAAAGTGTGTATACCGTGCCATCTACAAGTTACCTGCACCTCTCATCACAGGATAGAATCAAGAGCGGGAAACCTGTAAAGCGCCTCGCTGTCGTTAAAATATTATCATCCAAGGAGGTCGAAGTTGCATACCTAGCTACTTTTGTCAGATCAACAATGCTCCCGGCTACTATTAGTCTATTACCTAAGTCAAACCCGCAACGAAGGAAGGAACCTTAGAACCCTTACCACTGACACTGTGCCTGCAGATGCACAATGGGTTAATCTTGGTCAGCTGCATTCAGTGACCGACGGTACTGTAAGTGTATTGCGATCCTACTATTGTGTAACCTGCCGACTCTCCATCAGTGAAACCGGGAGAGTCTGCCATAGCCTTCCGTGATTTATAATCAATACCTCGAAATGGCTCGAAATGTAATGCCTTTGTAATCCCATGTATTGCAATTGGGGTCATAGAATTACAAGTAA